>APFE031655365.1:56844-91372 GCA_000404065.3 Pinus taeda
CTGCTTAGGCTTCTCGGCTTCCAGCAAATCATAAGTCCCTTGCCAGGTAGTTCTGGCGAGTCCCGCGCACGTTGTATCAGATATCAATCCCTTCTTACTGTTTACTATTAGTTGCGGCGTGGACGGTGATTCAATAGTGCCTGCAACCTTCTTCTGCTTCTTTCCCATAATGCCCGAATTGCTTTGACAAATCTGTAATCTGCACAGAAGTGTGGTTTTTGGCGTAATACCGAGATAATAATAAAACTCGCAACTGAGAGTAAAATAAGAAGAGACGTCGATATACTTTGCCTTTATTAAAACAACGTGGATATGATCTATAGGTAGATTTGAAAGGATGGATTCATTAAGGGGCCGTATAGGACCTGCCACCTTATAAATGCTCATTAGTGCAATATTTGCCTAAAGATCTTTTAAACCATGCAATGGGCGTACCGGCGGCTGAGTGGGAATGATTATGCCTTAATTGTCATTAATCCGAGCTTTCCAATCATTCTAACGGCTTCTTCTAGAGAACTATGCCTTATCTCATCGGATCGGGGAGGGGTGCGAGGATAGATTTAACAATGTTTCAAACGACGCCGATCGCCGATCGCCGATATCGGGTCGGGGAAAGGCTTATGCGCATTAAGGTTTTGGCAAGGGAAAACACCGATCGCCGATCGCCGATATCGGATCGGGGAAACGTCTGTGAGCAATACTTGACATACGAAGGGAACCGCCGATCACCGATATCTCCTATGGCTTTATCGGGTCGGGACTTCATCGATAGGCATGATAATGGTGCTCAAGAAAATGGCCGATTACCGATATCGGGTCGGGGCTTTGGCCGATGGGCGCAATAGTGATGCACAAGGGAATGCCGATGGCCGATATCGCCGATAGCTTTATCGGGTCGGGGCTTGGCCTTTTGATTGCTTGATGCATACATTTTTGCTTTATTTCCAATATTTCAAAGGGATATTGCTTTTCTTGGATTTATTGGAATTTCATAAAGTAAGGATTATTGACATCAATTTTATTTTGAAAGGGACCCATTTCATATTTTAATGGTCTTGTGAATAATAATAAAGATGAAATGGGGGGTTGTTTTGCAAGGCACAACACTAGATAAGGATGTAATATACTATTCATCAAGGATATAAAAGTAGTTGGAGCATTATTCAAACCAAATGGAACTACAACAAAATCATAATTCCCATACTTGGTCCTGAAAGAATTCTTGTAGATGTCCTCTTCTTTAATGCATACCTAATGATATCGTGATCTCAAATCAATCTTTGAGAACATTGTTGCTCCCTTCAACTGTTTGAATAAATAATTAATCCTCGACAATGGATACTTGTTCTTGATGGTTACCGTGTTCAATTGCCTATGATCAATGCATAGCCTAAGAGTATCGTACTATATGTTGACAAACAACACTTGTGCACCCCAAGGTGATACACTTGGCCTAATGTATCCTTTGTTAATCACTTCCTTCAACTCCAACTTCAATTGTACTATCTCTAGAGTGATAATCCTATATGGTGCCTTTGAAGTTGGTGTTTCCGTTGGTACCAACTCAAGGGAAAGGTCTACTTCTCTGTGAGGAAGAAACTATGAAATATCTATTAGAAACGTATCATGAAACTGTTGTAAGATCGGGTACCTTCTTAATACATCAACACCCTCATCCTCTTTACCTTTATCACTACAAATGTGAACTACCAATAACACACACCCTTTTCTATGACTCTGCTTTGCCTACATAGTTTTTTCCATTCTAATTGATGTTTCCTTCTTCTTACCCTGCAAGATTATTTGTTCTCCATTGTCATCCAAGAACTCAATGGTCTTGTCATAACAAGCAACTTTAGTCCTATGAATATACAAATTTTCCATACCAAAAAGCATACTATATGATCCCAAAGGAAATATATTAAAATGTGATAAGTTAGGCATACCATTGAACTCAAATGCACAAGTTGTTCCCCAGGGATATGCTCTCTTATTTGTATCTGTAGCTAACTGCACTAACTAGGATTTTGAACGCATTTCCTTATTCAAACCACCCTTCTCCACTAGGTCAGGAATAACATAATTATAATTAGATATAGGGTCAATCAAAATCGAAATGATTTGATCAAAAATATTATTGTCCATCTTGATAACATTTTCCCAGTGATCTCCTTGCATGTTTTCTAGGCGAAGTAATCCCTCTTGCAGACAAGACGAATCTCCTAAAATCTCAAAATAAATCTAGTAACAAACAATAAAAGAACATATACCTCTCCTTAGCTTATGATTGATTGAAACAAGTAATATGCGAGGTATCACTTTCCAATTTATCAAAATTCCTGTGGAATTGCCTTACAGTGCCTTTGACAATTAGCTTCTTTGTAATGCTTTATAGATCTTCCAACACTTTCCACAACTTCTCTATGATGTTTCGAAGGATATCTTCATGGACAGAAACACACAAAGGATTAAAGAATCTAGAATCTAGAATGAAAGATAAATGAAACACTTAACATATATCATAAATTCAGTCAATAATCAATCATAACCTATGTGGGTGATCAAGGAGTCCCACAAATGATATCATAAAATACATGATTAGGAAATCACAAATCCTTTTCTATTAAATAAAAAGGAGAACAACGCTACAAGCTTAAATCCTTGATGTTAGAAGCATCTTCTCACAATCTCCAACCTTCTCCTTGGATGAAATCCCTCCTAGCCTTATTTATGTAGCATAAGCCTACCTTCAATGGTCGTCTCCAATCGTCTAGTCTGTGTTTGATTTATAGTCCAAGAGGAGGAGGTTTGGGATCCTATTCCTAATGGATGAGATCCACAAATGGTGGGATAGGGGATCCACAAAGAGAGGGAAGTAGCTCCATGATGGGAGGGATCGGGCTTGAGTAGCAATCCACTCAAAGTTGTTAGCTGGGAAATATTCAACTAACAATGCTTCTGGAGTTTACTTTTTATTTTTTACTTGCATTAGTTAATGTTTGCAGGCCACAGTGTAAGACAAAGCGCACTTTTGCACAACCTCTAAAGGTATCTTTTAGCTATGCACAAAAATGGACTAAGGAACTGTGTGAGAAAGAAAAAATAGGATATTTAGCCTTGAGATCTAGGAATTTCATTTTATTTGGGATTTTTTGGGTTCTATCCTTGGAGGGGGGTGCTTTGGAACACTTTTATGGATAGAAAAATATTCAAAATGATGGTCATTTGCCTAATGCGGCAAAATGGCATGTAATAGATTACCCCCTAAAGTGAAATGTCAAAAAAGATGTTTAATGGTTGTAGCACTTTATCATGCCAAAGTTCGGGTTAGAGACTGCACTCGCAGACCTTAAATAACCAATCAAATGTTAAAATGCAATATAAAATCATCGCTGAGGTAGGCATTCCCATACTCAAAGGATAACTGTCTCAAAGAACTAGTATGGAAATACATATAAAGATCTATGTCAATAAATTACATACTATGGATGTAGCCATTAATGGTTCTATGTTTACAATCATGAATATTTAATAACTCCATGCATCCTAGATGGATGAACCTATATCCAAGATCTTGATCTCCATCTCTCGATCCGTAGTACGAATCTAGCCATGCAAGTGAATGTATCGTAGTCGAACATGGTAGAAACAACTTGATTACCGATCAATGATGTGAACTGTTAATAAGCACGAGAGAAACCACCAATAATGAAAATGGTTTTGAAGGTACTTCCAATACAATATATGAAGTGTGAATAGATGTGTTGATTTTGAACACCCATAGAATCATTTGATTGAAGGTAAATGATAAGAAATTTCATCGAAGGCTAGAAAGCTACCATTAAGGCATGCAGTCTCAAAGGTATTCAAGGAATCTTGATCAAATTCAAAGATAGTGAGCTGAATGAGATAGGAATTGACTTGTTATAGGAGGGCCTATGACACAAAACTCATGTCAAGTTTGGAAGAAAAATAGTTTGGAGTAATCCAAGACTGACTCAGGGATGGTTGATGTGATTGAAGGCTATGAATTGTAAGGTAATTTCAATTGAGAATTTACTTCTCTTGAACGTATCGATGACACGAAATTCATACTTGGCGACATTTGAATAAAAAATAATAACCAAACCAATTGAAGACTTTGAATGAGGTATGGTCAATTAGGAGACAAATGGATTTCTCAACTCGGACACATAAAATGGACATAGTGTCATGTTCAAGAGCGACATACTTCCTTTTACAATATTAACAAACGTTCTTTCCAAATTTCCCCACACAATTATTGGCAAGTACCTCCTTATTTTTGGAAATCTTGAGGAGGATAACATATGCTTGTCTTGTAAGTTCATCCTTTGAATAAGTCCTTCAGAGTATTTTTAATGAACCCTAGGAAGGATTGGTTCGGTCTTGCCATGATTGATGAGTCTTGAGCTATTTAAGTTCTACAAGTCTAGTGAAGGGGTAACTCAATATCATTTTCATGTTTAAAGAGATTAAAAAGACACGAAAATAAAATTCGTTCAATTATTTCGACATAAAATTTTAATGATCTTGGAGAAAGTAAAGCTCGATGTTTTTGAGTTTTAGGGAGACAAGAGAAAAACATAAGTAAACTCTACAATGTCCCTTTTCATAAATTTATTCCCTCATCTTATAGAACCATTTACCACCCTCGGTATATTTGATGCTCTGTGTTATGGCCTAGGGCAACCCTTCCCTTCCAGACTTGGTCCAAATTCTAAAAAACAATGATTTAAATCCCATGCATTGTTTTTCCCTATATAAATTTTGTATGCACATGGGTAAGTCTATAACAAGCCCACATATATGTGTTAAAACATTCAAAAATATATAATCTCCTTAAATTGGGGTGGAGTTTATGGGTTTTCCCTGTTACTCACATATTGTAGCCCATGGCCCAACTATTTCCAAAGTGAAAAAATAATCTATAGAAGTATAAATAGACCTCCATGGGTAGGCCTAATGGGAGAGGAAAGATTGGATATTGATATCATAATTGATTACATCCCTGATCAAGTCTAAAGAAATCCATGCGCATTCTTCACTCCCCAGTCATAGGAAACCTCTGTTTCCTTCTCGAGATGTCCTTCATCCCTTTATGACATCCTTATGTATATCGATGGAGTAGGATTGCTGAGGCCTGGGCAGGAAGGATCTAGAGGATGGTTTTTCTTGGAGCTAGCAAATGACTCAGGTTTTATTTCTTCTGTGCCTTTTAGTTTACATCAATAAAGAGGTGTTGTTTTTTTCCTGATATTTAAGGTCTTAATGCATTAATCTATGTTATGATTTGCTTACGAATATTATGTTAATGCTTATTTTCTTACATTCTTATATGACCTAACACCTATATCATGAATGTGATTTCTATTACTTTTCTTGTATATGTTTTTCCTTAAAGAATTGCAGGTTCTAAAACATTGGAAGAAGCAAAGGGTTTGGACCTTATGGGAATGACCTCAAATGTAGGACCTCTGGGTAATACCTCTTTTTCGTACTTCAGTAGTTTAAATATTAGGACTACCTATTTGCATGCCTCTTTATGATGTAAGCCCTCCACTCTGTTGGGATTCTCAACGCAAGACCCTAGGGCGACTTTACCTGTAACACCTTAAGCCCGAAAAGGAGTAAAGTAATGCAAGAGAGAACTCGATTTACCATGATTAGTCAACATATACCTTTTTCTTAAATAGTCTAGTTCAGTCTGTAAAAGGGGTAAATTTATGTTGAATAGATGATTGTTCATTTACTTTTATGGGCTAGGATTGTCAAGTACTCGATAATATTTTCATTTTAGCGAGTCTGAAAAAGGCATCAAGAGACCTCCTGGTTTCACTTTTTCATAAGTTTTAACAAGTTTGAAAAAGTGATAAAAATGTACTCACCACCAAAATAATTCATTTTCATAAATAACCCCTGTTCTCCACATTTGAACTCAAAAATTTTCATCACTGCTCAAAAATATAGTAAATACATTAAAAATTTGGATTTCAAAGGCTAATAGGCAAAAAATAATATTTTAACAAGCTAAAAAATATAATATTATATAATATATATATATATATATATATATATATATATATATATATATTATATATATATATAAAGAAAAAAAATTACAATTTCTATTTTTTTAACATTTGAGAGTGATAGAGTGCATTTTCACCAAAACTTTAGACGCAGATTTTGGGCAAACTGTTGGACCAAATCATGAGTCATCTTCTCTAGGTAAACCATCTCTCTCATATCTTTGTTTTCATTTCTTTTATTTTGTTTTTCACCATGTATTTCATTTTTTTGGGTGGGTTTATCAATTGAAAAATCACCCTTAGTGTGTGCAATTCATCTTCGTCAGGCCTGCACACACCAACTAATATTTCAACACAAAAAATGAGATTTGGGTAGTTTCTAGGGCTAGAACCATGAAAATCCACATTGGTTTTCAAAAGAGGTTGCGCACGGTGTCAAGGAATTTGAAAAATTCATTAAAAATGTCCAAATTTTTTGTTATATACCTAGGGGGGATAATAT
Organism: Pinus taeda; assembly: GCA_000404065.3. Lineage (NCBI taxonomy): Eukaryota > Viridiplantae > Streptophyta > Pinopsida > Pinales > Pinaceae > Pinus > Pinus taeda. The sequence goes on from APFE031655365.1 coordinate 63,397, forward strand.
GGGGTACAAAGGGAGGTACCCAAGGGAATAATGTAATAATGGGATGGGCCATAGTAATAAATAAGGTGGTTAACCCTTATCATGTAAGGGACCACAAGTAGTTAGTAATAATGTTATGGGCCCATGGTATTAGATAGACGGTATTGAGGGAACCATGGTAATGACCCATGGTATTATATGTATGAGGCCTATATAGAGGCTAGAGACTCCACATTGAGGGAGGTCAAGGAATATTGTATGAACATGCATATGGCTTGTGGAGTGTTCTCCTTCCTTAAGGAGTGAATGTATGGTGTTTACCTACCTTAAGGGTTTGATAAATAAAGAAGCATTTCTATCTATATTTAGATCTTGTTATTTCTGGGGTTTATTTTCAATGTCTTATATTTTCATATCATATCTATAACATGTTTTGCAAAAAAATACCACAATGCTTTCTAATGATATTCCATGTTTATTTGCAAGGTTTGGAGAAAAAAAAATGGAGTGGAGAGAGTGTGAACATGAAGAACAAGATATAACTACATTGAATAATCTAGAAACATTATAGGCTCTAAGAAACTGTGGCCATATAAAAATTTCACAATTCTAGGCATGAAGGCCCACCTAGATTTGTTGGAATGGATGGTGACAAAGTGGAATGTACAGGAAGAGTGCTTTTGATTGGAGACCATAGAGCCACTATAGATACTAATGAAATCTATTTATTTTCTAAGCTCCCATATCATGGAGTTGACATTTCTCTATATGGACATAGATGAGGTGGTGAAAGAACTGCCACCTATCTAGTGCAACATTGCGTTCAAGGAGTTTCATTCAAAGATGGGAGAATTGATATAAAAATCATTGAGAGTCTTCCTTTGAGAGTTATTGGATTCACTATTGCACGATTATGTGGGAGTGTAGCACTTCACTTTCTCACCAAGGGTATAATGAAAATTTATGTAGAGTGCTTGTAGCCTAAATATTCAACTGGTGTGAAGGGCTCATTTCCAACCTGAAAAGGCAACTAACTAGAGTGAAAATAAGAAAACTCAAGAATTTTGGGTATGAAACCCTTTTTATCTTGTTCTCTCTAGAGAGGATCCTCCTTCTTGCCCCATAGCTCAACATAGATAGAGGAGGACTACAAGATACTCACATGTTGAAGTGGGTCACATTGATGGCATCCCACGAAGGTGGTGACGGCCCAACAAATTAGTATACTTCTAATTTATTTGTATGGATGGAAGGTCGAATCATCATGATTGAAGACTTTCCATATGTAGACATGGATTACATAGGTGATCCAGACATGCCACTACTAGCTATAACATAGTGGAGTGACCTGGGTAAAAAACTACACATTTTGGTTGTTTTTGAATTTTTTATTTTATTTATTTTATTGTTTTCTAGCATCCAAAAAAAATTATCTGAATTGATCATGCAGATATGGGTTTAGTGAGAACAATGGTGTTAAAAAGTGTAATTAGTTTTGGTCTTCATAAAGACATGTAATTATGATTTCTTCTGACTTAGTTACCAGAGAATCCACAGTAAGAACCATTTTTTGCCAACGTTTCAAATCCCAATCGAGATCCATCATCAGGACCAAATGAATGCTTGATAGAAGAAGAGATGATTTGAGAGATAAATAGTAAAGAGGAGGGAAAATTAAGATGAAGGTCGGTTGTCACTTTATTTCTTTAATGAGAGGTCGGCCAATTTCATTTATTTATTTTATTTAATTAATTAATTTAAATTTAACTAGTTTTTTTTGTAATAATTAATACTAATAATTAGTATTAATAAAATTAAAAATTAATAATATAATTTAGAATTATTATTATTTATATTATTAATAAAATTAAAATTAATAATATAATTTAGAATTATTATTATTAATATAAATTAGAATTATTATTGTTAATATAAATTATAATTATAATTATTATTAACATAAATTAGAATTATTATTATTTATAATATAATAAGAATACTAATTTTTATTATTATGAATATAATAATTAATACTAATAATTAGTATTCATAATATTTAAAATTATTAATATAAATTGTTATAGATTGTAACTATTGATAATTCTTAATATTAATAGTTATTATTAATAAGAATAATAATTTTTATTATTATTAATATAATGGTTAATACTAATAATTAGTATTAATAATATAATTATTAAAATTAGTATGTAATTATGATCTTTGTAAATGTTGAAAAGAAGAGAATACAATTATTTTTGGCATGCCTTGCTCCATGGGTTTCATGAGCAAGAGTTTTAACTAGATGGTTGCCATTGAAAACCTTAAGACTTATCATTAGAGTCAAAGCGTCAACGTTATATATGGAAAATACCTTCTTGGGCATGTTTCAAATGTATATAAGTCTACAAAGACCTCCAAGGACAAGCACTAGTTCTCTTCCTCATGTTGGATTCAAGATGAAGTAAATATCTCATGTGAGCTTCAAGCAATGAAGACACACCTATTCATAAATAAATTTTAGCTAATTTATAGGGTAAACCACTATAAATATATGTAAGGGCCCTTCGAATTAGACAATAAGTAAATCTTTGGAATTTGGATAACAGAAAGAAGAGCATTTCACGCTAAGAGCAAAAGAGTAATGAAGGGACAATGAGGGTTTGTTTAGGGCCAACCACATTATATAGTTAAGATCTCCACAGTGAAGAAGTTTGGATATGTCTCTCTGTAATTTATGGTAAACAATGACATTGAGAAGTTAAGATCTATGGGTAAAGGTCTCAATGCTATAGTAGAAAGATACATTTCAGATGACGATATCTATACCACAACTAGATGATGTATAGAAGCCACATTCGGTGATATGAAGGTGTTGCTATTGAATGAAGTATTACAGTGTTTTGGTGTTGCTACAATAAGGATAGTTTGGTTTCAATATATTGGTATGGTTTAGTTCCATCTCAAGTATGTATATAATTCGTTGCTATCACACTATGCTTAGAAAAGAGATGATCTCTATAGGAACCGAAATGGAGAAGGAGAAGATAGTCAACAGAGCTAGTGTCTTGGTCTTGGAAGTGGCTAATAGGTCAAGAGACTTCGTCTTGGTATTCATTAAGTGGAATCTCTATAAGAATAATGTGTGTGTGTTTTCCTCTCAAAGAGTGAGAGGTTTTGGCCATGGCTCATAGCCTGCATTCCATGTCTCTTGTCTATTTATGTTCATGCATTGATAGTTGTGGGATGAAGAAGAAAACTAATAACTTAAGAAAATATAGGTTCCTAATTTAATGAAGTAAAAACACTCACATGTAGTTACTATTGAAGAGAAATCACCTAATTCATGATGTGCTAGATTTCTCAACATGGTATCAAATCTAAGGTGTCAAAGTCAAGAAAAGGGCATGCAATCAAAGAGACACTCAAGGATCAAGTTTCAAGAATGGCATCAAAACTAGTTTAAGGACATCAAATATAACGTTCAAATATCTACATTGAAGAATAACACCCTAGATCAAAGAAGAAGGTCTACTTCAGAATAAGTCTTGGAATCATCAACAAAATAATCAAGGCCAAAGCCTTATTTCCACTCAAGGTGAATATATATACAAATCAAGGCAGCTAGAAGTCTACACCAGCATAAGTATTGGATCCTATAGTAATCATCAAAAGACAAAAAAGACCCTCATAAAGTTGAAGAGATCTACAAATAAAGGTAGCCAAATTCATATACATCCAATACAATCACTTCAAGGATGAAGATCACATCATCTTAGAGAGAGTTGAAACCCTAGAAGAATTTCTGATCTGCACTCATTCGCTACCAAATAAGTCAAAGTATCTTGAATACAAGAAGGCTTTATCATCATATTCAAAAGCTATAAGGAAAGCTCCCTATCATTGCAGCAAGGATCCCCTCTATATCTATGAAGAAGATCACCCGAGGAAGCATCAAAACATCCTCATCAATCACCATCAACAAAGGAAGCTAGATCTAAATGTGTTGACATCATGAAAAGAGAAAATATCCTTTATTCAATAAGGGATTTTCATTTGGAATAAGATCATCCAAAAGGAGCAATAATACATCTTCTTCAACCACCATCAAAGTGATAAAGTTGAAGATTTCATCTTCACTTGTGAAGTAAGTACCTTTAATTCTATAATCAAATTTGGTAAAATTAATTCGTTTGCAAGGAGATCTATAAACTAGTTGGATCATCAAAATCCCTTGCATGGAAAAGGAGGATAGACATAGTCCTGAAAGAAAGTGAAGCCATTAATGAAAATGCATCCTTTGAATACATGGAAAGTGATTCTTATGAAAGGTCCCCTCATATAGAAGTATTGGATATATCAAAGAGTGTATATCATAAGATGGTATAACTATTCTCTAAATATGTGATAAATAAGGTCACATCACTTAGATCTGATCTACGAAAATTAAAGGTATCAAAGGATAAAGGGTTATCTTCATAAGATCTTAATTGCAAGATCTGGGAGAGATAATCCTCATTGTTCTAAATGCACTAGCCCATAGAAAAGGTAGCAAGTGTCTATGAGGGTAAGAAGACTATCCCATTCAACAACTTGTGATTTCTATGAAAGTTAGAAGAACACAGGTTGAGGGAAAAAATTATTTAGACATTTCCCGAAAGGAAAGAAAAACACAACTAAGAGTCAATGTTATAAAAGAAATATTGTCCTATGCTTAAGAAGGGAAATAACAAGAAAGATAAAGAAGAAGTCTATTCCACCGAAGAAGTGGAGGAAGTTAAAAGAAGGAAGTCCAAGGAAGAGTAAAATCATTAGAAGCAAGAGCTCATGACATCACCATAAGAAACATGAAGGGTGTTTTATAGTCAAGTATGAAGGGTATAGATCTTGAGAACCTCATTGGAAACTAAAGGAAAGGAAGAAGTCATCCAGGAAAAGAATCAACATACATCAAAAGGTAACATATTCTTGATAAGGATATGTAAGATCCTCAAGACTTATTGATGGAATATTAATCAGAAGTTTCACCAATCTAGAGTGGAATTAAGTGTTTCATCAAGAACTCCAACTTTTGGAATTCATAGGATGATGCTATGATGACACAAGAGATGAAGAAGACCAAGGGGTTGAAAATATTTTCAATCAAGGAAGCTTCTGAAACAAGCCTAGAGGACCTAAAGGTAACTAAGGTTTGTATGCTTTTATTCAATATTATAAATTCATGTTGTATGGTTTCAAATAGCATGGATCACTACTCAATCTTGAGAAGCATGATGAAAGGAAAGGAATCTCTTCCTATGAGGGGATGTTAGAAGGCATGGGTCGCACTACATGAAATCAACATAATATGTTCTCATATGAAGTATGATGTGATTCTCTAAAATTGAGGAACTCTGATTGGAAGCTCATGGGTATGAAACATGTGAAGAAAGGAAGGAATATATAATGAAATATGCAACCATGGTAAAGGCAATCAAAATCCAAAAGACCAAGAATATTTCAGTAGGAAATCTCCCAAAAATATATGAAGACTCTAATGGAAGTCTAGAAAAGATGGAGACCCTTGATAATGGATATCTTTGGGAGATGTGTCATCATGTATGCAAGATGTTGATACCTATAGGAATATCTCATGAGGAAATACTATCACAAAGGTAATTATGATTTAAGTGTTCACTTCTTAATTTTGAAAAAATATCTGGATGGGCTTATGCAGGACTATGAAAGGAAAGAACTGCGAATGTCTTCCAAGAGGACCATGTAGAAGGATGCAATATCCTTCCAAAGAAAATATGGCATGAAGAAGGTGAGATGACATGAAGCAAGGCCAGAAGAATACTAATGGATAACTTTGTGATGAAATGAATAATGGCATGATTGACCCATGGATGAAAGTAATGGATAGTGTGTGCCCTATGAAGAAGCCACAAAAGATGAAGACTCCTTGACAAATAAATTCATGACATCGAAGGAAGGATCTCTTCAAGTAGCTAGTTGAGGAGCTGTTGTAGGTCCCTAATTAAGAGGGAGCTTGAAAATAAGTTTCTTACTTGGTAGAAACTTGGAAATTCCTAAACCAAGAGGGAGTTGAGGTACATTCCTTCCGTACGGATGAGTACATTATGTTATTGGAATCGATATGTCCTCCCTAATTGAGAGGGAGAGATAGACACATCATTCTAGTCTTCACATAGGAAGACATAATGGAGAATTGGATAGTCATCTGGCATTTGATACTCTTTGAGGATGAGATAGGGTATCCAAGAAAAGAGTAGTCATGGACCGATATTCTTTGAGGACAGGCTATCCAAGATTAGAATAGTCTAAAGTAGGTCATACTCTGTGAACACCCAGTTGGAGTATGAACCTTGAAAGATAATGATTATGGTGTCTTTGAATCATTGGTCTTGCTAGAATTGTTTTTTGATCATGTGGATAGAGTTGTTAGTCAAGGCCTTGCTATGTGACAATATTGGTTGATATGATGCTAGATAGATGGGTTACCAAACAGATTCTTCTTTTGAGAAATTATTAATATTGAGAATGACCAAGTACCATTATGAATAGCTCCCTAGTTAAGAGGGAGTGTTGGAAAGTGTAACTAGGTTCGATCTTCATAATGACATGTAATTATGATATTTTTAAATTATGAAAAGAAGAGAATAAAATTATTTTTGTAATTCCTTGCTTCATGGGTTTAATGAGCAAGAGTTTTATCTAGATGGCTCCCCTTAAGAGCCATAGGATTTATAATTAGAGTCAAAGATTTAATGTCATATATAGAGTGTTATCACTCAGAATGTTTTCCTAGAAGTTATCAGAAGAAGGAAAAGACCGAGGTAACCACAAACCAATCTTTTAAGCATAGGCTCTAGCTAACCTATGGCTCAGAGAGGGCTCTCTCTATATGATTTATCTTTGTTACCTCTGCTCCCAAATTGAATGGAAAAGAGGCTTTTTCTGTTTGATGGTTTTGAATTTTCACAACAAGGATTTGAGTAGGATGGTCTTCTTTTCCTTTATTGGGGACCTCTTTATGTGGGTTTTCAAATCTAGTGTTTCGAGGTTTGTCCACTGGTTCCTTAGTGGGAATTGAAGTGGATGGTTGATCATTAGAAGGTTGATTAGGGGTTATATCTACAATGGTGGGGACAAAAGGATTCTGGTTCTCTCTAGGGAGAATCTGGAGGATTTTTGAAACAGAGGTTTCTTTCATTTTCTTGGGTTGATTTTGCACTATTTTCTTGGTTTGGCCAAGGATATCAGTGTTCTTTTTACTCCTTTGTTTATACTATCTATGCACTTCAAAGATGGCAGAATCGTATGATCCTTATTTATAATAAAATGACTCTTCATATTGGATTTGCAATTGTTGTAGCATATGTAGTTCCTCCTCATCTTGGGTTAGAAAAACAATATCCTCATCATCTAATCCCATCAATTTAATCTGTGTATCTTGTTCTAGATCTTCTGGCTGGAATGTTTCTGCATAATTTTCTTTGAAAAGGAGGCCTAATGTTCTGATCAGGTCCATTTTTTCCAATGCTTTGGTCTTTTCTGAAATTTGGGTTTCTAACTGGAGGTGATTTTTGGTTATCCCATTGAGGTTTCCTCTCCATATTGTCTATTCTATCCATTAATTTTCCATACTTTTGGCTAAACCATCTATTTTGAGGTCAGATGGTGAAGCTTCATCTTTTGCACTTCCTCTCCTTTCATTCATAACTCTAGCTCTTTTAGCTAACAAATTGGCTTCCACACTAACTGTTATGCTTTGCATTTCCTCTAAGGTTGGGGGGTTTCTCTTCCTGAGTTTCTATGCCGTTACCATGTCAAAACCATCAGGAAACTTTATTAATGCTAAGTCAGGTGGGGGTCTAAGATTAACTTGGATTGCATTTTATATATTATTGAATCTAGTGCAATAATCTTGTACAGTTTCATTAGGTCCCCTTGTAATATTTTCATATTCTGAAAGGATTTGTAAGGGGTTCTTTTTCTTCTCCCATCTATTCAAAAATTGTTGATAAAACATATCTAAACTATCAGTACTATTAGGAGGTAACTCTATAAACCATTTCCTAACATCACCAACTAAAGTCTGAGAAGATAGTCTCATTTGAAAATCCCCAATATCAATTTCATGTAGCTCAAAGTAATCTTTCATCTTGTTGACATGGAGTTGTGCAGTGTAGTGTCATATGCCATCAAATTGAACAATTTTACTTTGGTAGTCTACTGGTATAGAACCAAGTGGGGTAGGTAAAACAAGAGGAACATATCTATTTGCCATGGCTATAAGTTGGGAGAGGCTGAGATGTGGGGTTGAGGTACTTGCAGATGATGCAGTAGTGGATGACAAACCAGGATTGGTAGGTGGTGAGTGAGCAATGCTAGGTTGGTGAGGGAGTGAAGGTATAAATGGTGGTTAAGAATGGACTTCAGAAGTTGAAGGGAACAACAGTGAGCTAAGAGTAGTGGACAATTGTTCAGAAAGCTCAAGGATCTTGGTAGTACTAAGGGATGATTGTGGAGAATTCAGAATGTATTCATCAATTGACTTGTTGGTCTTTTGGGCTTCAAGGTCTGCAATAAACTCAGGGTCTAGAACAATTTCATCAAGTGCACTTTTGGATTTTGTTCTAAATAATGATAAATCAAATGGCACATAAAAGGGAAGTTCTTCTAAAAATAACCACTCATCTGGACATGAATCTGCTTTAACTAATGGTATTTGGTTAACTAAACTTTCTTCTATTTTATATTTTCTTGAAATTAGGTTGGGATTATCAAGTACTGGGGTAGGGTTTGGATCTAGATTAGCCCTAATAAAATGAGTTCTCCTTGAAGCCAGAATTTCAAATTTTTTTAATTACTTTCTTTTTGTGATATTTTTAAAATAACTTCTAATAAATTACTTTAAGAGGCTCAAAATATGGACTTAAAAACTTCTTAAGCTTTATTAGGATTCTAGGTTCGATCCCTAGTATGGTCACCACTATGTTACCACTCAAAATTTTTCCCTAGAAGTTATGAGAAGAAGGAAAAGATTGAGGTAACCACAAACCAATCTTTTAAGCATAGGCTCTAGCCAACCTATGGCTCAAAGAGAGCTCTCTCTATATGATTTATCTTTGTTACCTCTGATCCCAGATTGAATGGAAAGAGGCTTTTTCTGTTTGAGGGTTTTGAATTTTCACAACAGGGATTTGAGTAGGATGGTCTTCTTTTTCTTTATTAGGGACCTCTTTATGTGGATTTTCAAATCTGGTGTTTTGAGCTTTGTCCACTAGTTTCTTAAGGGGAATTGAAGGGGATGTTTGATCATCAGAAGGTTGATTAGGGGTTATATCTACAATTGTGGGGCTAGAAGGATTCCAGTTCTCTCTAGGGAGAATCTGGAGGATTTTTGAAACAGGGGCTTCTTTTATTTTCTTGGGTTGATTTTGCACTGTTTTCTTGGTTTTGTCAGGGATATCAGTGTTCTTTTTACTCCTTAGGTTATACTATTTATGCACTTCAAAGATGGTAGAATCATATCCTTGTTTATAATCAAATGACTCTCCAGACTAGATTTGCAATTGTTGCATCATATGAAGTTCTTACTCATCTTGGGTTAGAAAAAAAGTATCCTCATCATCTAATCCCATCAGGTTAAACTGTGTATCTTGTTCTGGATTTTCTAGCTGGGATGTTTCTACATAATTTTCTTGACAAGGAGGCCTAATGTTCTGATCAAGTCCACTTTTTCCAATGTTTTGGTTTTTTCTGAAATTTGGGTTTCTAACTGGAGGTGCTTGTTGCTTATCCCATTGAGGTTTCCTCTCCTTTAACAGAATTAATCAAGAATGAAAATTACAAGTCACAGATAAACCAGAGTTTAAACATTGTTGAAAATGAGGATTTGGTCAACCTATTTGATGACCAACCAGAACTTATATTTGGTCCAGATGTTAATGGCAAACCAATAGAAGGAGGAGTACCACCCTTCTACATTAGCCTTAGTATCCATGACAAAATTCTACACAATGCAATGTTGGATTTTGGGGCCTCCCACAACTTAATGCCCAAATCATAATGGAGAAATTAAACCTAGACATTACAAGGCCTTACAAGGACTTATTCTCATTTGACTCAAGTCAAGTAAAGTGTCCAGGATTGATTAAAGACTTGTGTGTTACTTTAGTTCAATATCCTGCCAAAAGCATCCTTATGGATATTGTGTTTTCGACATCCCACCAAAGTATGGCATGCTATTATATAGATTGTTTGTTCCAGTCTTCGCAGCCTGTCACCAAGGATCAAAATGGGCTCTTACTATGTCTGGTTTTCAGAGATGTTTTGCACATGAGTTTCAGTTCAAATCATATATTAAGTATGTTCATCATAAGCAGCTCAAAAATATCTTTCCAACGGTATATTTCACACTTGAAACCGGTTCCTTAATCAGAAGATATGATCAAAATGAATGATTGATTCTTGGTTATGCATGTTTTAAGGTCATTTGCTGCATACATGGAAAAGTTTACTAAAAAATCAGTTTTTGAGGTAATAGACATTAATTTTACAAAAGTGAAAGAGTTTTTTGTCAATCACATACTAAATAACAAAATCCCCCTTCAGTTTATGCATAGGTGTTACTATGTAGGATATCTTCAGTGATATTTGAAGCCTACATTAAAACAAAACAAATTTTGCATTTGTTTTATTGTTTTAGTCATTGTAGTGTGGCACCATTTTACAACATATGGAAAGTAATTTTGAGAAACCCAAGGATTTTTTTGTCAAAAACAAGCCACGTAACAAAAACCTCTTTCATTTTACTCAAAGGTGTCATGAATTGGAATATTTGACTAGATCATTACAGCGTATTTTTAAAGATTTAAATATTTAATGATTTCTTGTTTTAGAGATTATTTTGTGGCACAGATTCCGAGCAACTCGAAACGTATTTCCAAACCTTGAGAGAGGTTTTCCTCCAACATTACCTTTTTCCTCCAACATTACCTTATCTACCAAAACCTCTTTCATTTTTTTAAAACATGTTATGGTTCAAGAGATACAAGTTCGTCTTTGACCCCTATTTTCATAAATCCGGTCCAAATTTAATGTAACTATTTCTATCCTTAGGGAGATGGTTGAGCTCAACTCTGTTAGTACAAGGATGAGATAATTGTATATATTTTATGAATTTTAGAGTGTAAATGGTTCGAATTTTTCTACAGAGGAAAGCTGCTATTCGATTGTGGAAAACTTAAAATTTTCTGAATATTATTCTATTGGAGCAGTCTCTGCCCTTTAAACTTAGGATCCATCACGGTGTTTAAGGTTCAGCATGTTTTTCTTGTAAATTCATTTCCATGCTTTTCTTTTTCTGCTAATTTTGTTACAACATTCTCTCAGGGAAGTGTTAGGAATTCATCCATGCACGATGCTCCTTTCACAGTGATTATGATGTTTAATGTAGTGGTTATCTTTTCCTGTGCTTCTCTTTCTTCTAAAGTTGCCACTGTAGATCCATCCCCTGATTGATGCCTGTAGGGCAGTGGTATTTTTCCTCTTTTATTCTCTCATTATATCATTAATATGGCTGAAAAGTGTGCTTACTTTGCACCAAGTTTTCCGGCAGAAACTAGCCTCCATTCCATAGCTCAATGGTCCCTTATCTTGCTGTTTTCGACCCACAATTTTCAACCAAATCCTCGTTCTTCATAGCTAGCCTAAGATTCATTTATTTCAGCCACCCTCTATTGGCAAAGAGAGAGCCCACTATAGTCTGGCAGGGCTAGATGCCAGATCAAAAGCTTGGTTTGCGGTTACCTCAGAATTTCCTCTTCTCAGCCTTGAGGTTCATTCTGAGTGCTAGCATATTGGCGCCGTTGCCGGGGATGAGGTGATAGATCTTCTCTAGGAAATATCACTCAAGTTGAAGATCTGATTGCTGATGGTGGATAGTAGTCAGACACATATGAAGGTTGAAATCATTCACCTGGTGACTCCATTGTTCAAGATCACAAGCTTCAAATTTCAGAGCAACTTCACTGCCAAAGAATCCAGATTTCAGAGCATTGATGGTAATCACCAATGATAGGGTCTGTGAAAAATCCTTTATCTAGGGAAATATTATTAACTTTAAGGAATGAGTTAGCGAAATTTTAGATTGATCAGAGTTTCTCAACATCATTATTTTGTTGTTCGAAATCCAACCGACTCACACCTGAAGGTAAAAATTGTTTTCTTGGTTTAGTTGCTGAAAGATTAGAAAATGAAATTGAACTATTGGATGTTCAAATTGAATCATATTACTTCCAAGATCCTAAACAATTCTTGGAAGATCTCCCTCCTCCCAAAGAAGAAAAGGTAAGGCTGCTCTTGGATGGTTGTATTGAAGGATGTTTTGATTTACAACAAGGATGTGACAATCTCTAGCTGAGAGCATATATTAATGAGTTGGGACAACAGATAGATTCTAATTTTTATGATCCTATAGCAGCATATATTGAATATTTTCTTAAGTTGAATGAAAAACCATATTTCTTTTTACAGAGCCAGAGGTACTATTTGTATATATTACTGGTAGAATTTCCAATTATGTTCTGGTTCAAACACCATCAAACAACCGCATCATTACAACAACTACTTGATTGGTTGATTTGGGACTTTAGTATCACATGATTCAGTGATTTTTTAGTAGATTAGTGTAGGATAAGTGTGTAATAAGCTTGCTGGACAGACATCCTTCAACATCTAGTTTACAGTTTGCAGTGTGCAATTTTCAGTGTTCGGTTTGTTTGTAAGTTTTTGACCGTATTGGTCAAATAAGCTAGGCATTTGGTCTATAGTGTTCTTGACACATCCAAGGAGCTTCCATCTCCAATAAGGCCAATGTTTGTTCCAGTATTCATAGCCTGTCACCAAGGATCAAAATGGGTTCTCACTATGTTTGGTTTTTAAAGACATTTTGCACATGAGTTTTAGTGCAAATCATATCCTAAGTATGTTCATTAGAAACAGCTCAGAAATATATCTCCAAAGGTATATTGCACACCCTAAACTAGTTCCTGGATCATAAGATATGATCGAAATGAATGATTGATTCTTGGTTATGCATGTTTTGAGGTCATTTGCTGCACACAGGGACAAATTTATTACAAAATCAGTTTCTGAAGTAATGGACATGAATTTTACAAAAGTGAAAGAGGTTTTTGTCAATTAAATACCAAATAAAAAAAACCTTCTTCGGTTTATGTACAGGTGTTACAATGTGGGAGATATACAGTGATATTTGAAGCCTACATTAAAACAAAACAAATTTTGCATTTGTTTTACTGTTTTAGTCATTGTAGTTCGGTGCCATTTTACAACAAATGGAAATTAATTTTGAGAAACCCAAGGAGGTTTTTGTCAACCACGAGCCATATAACAAAAACCTATTTCATTTTATTTACAGGTATCGTGAATTGGAATATTTGACTAGATATTTACAACTTATTTTTATACATTTACATATTTAATGATTTCCTGATTTAGAGATTATTTTGTGGCACAAATTCCGAGCAACTGGAAAACGAATTTCAAAAATTTGAGAGTGGTTTTTCTCAAACATGAGCTTATCTACAAAAACATTTTTCAATTTTGTAGCAAGTGTTATGGTTCAAGAGATACAAGTTCATCTTTGACCCCTATTTTCAGAAATTCGGCCAAATTTAATGTAACTGTTTCTATCTTTAGGGAGATGATTGAGCTCAACTCCCTTAGTACATGGATGAGCTAATTGTATATATTTTATGAATTTCAAAGTGTATAGGGTTCAAATTTTTTAGTAGAGAAAAGCTGCTATTGGACTGTGTAAAGCTTAAACTTTTCTAAATATTATTCTATTGGAGCAGTCTCTACCCTTTAAACTTAGGATCCATCATGATGTTTAATGTGCAGCTTGTTTTTCTTGTAAATTAATTTCCATGCTTTGTTTTTTCTGCTAATTTAGTTACAACATTCTCTAAGGGAAGTGTTAGGAATCCATTCATGCACAATGCTTCTTTCACAATGATTATGTTGTTTAATGTAGTGGTTATCTTTTTAGAATCCATCCTCTGTTAGATGCTCTGTTGAGTAACCATGTGCTTCTCTTTCTTCTAAAGTTGCCACTATAGATCCATCCCCTGATTGATCCCTGCAAGGTAATGGTATTTTTCCTCTTTTCTTCTCTCATTATATCTTTAATTTGGTTGAATATTGTGCTTACTTTGCCCCATGTTTGCCAGCAGAAACTAGCCTTGATTCCATAGCCCAAAGGTCCCTTCTCTTGTTATTTTTGACACACAATTTTCAACCAAATCTTCGTTCTTCATAGCTAGCCTAAGATTCTTTTATTTCAGCCACCCTCAGTTGGCAAAGAGAGAGCCCTCTCTGGTCTGACAAGGCTAGATGCCAGATCAAAATCTTGGTCTATGGTTACCTCTGAATTGCCTCTTCTCAGCCTTAAGGTTCATTCGGAGTGCTAACACAGATCATGAGGAGCCAAACTTCAGGGATCTTTACAACTAGATATGTCATATGCAACAATCTGCATTTTTAGACAACCTAAGAAAATGTACCAAGAAACCTTAAAGAAATACATGGTAAGTAGCCAATATCGGCCTCAAAAGTTTCCTATCTACTCCATACACTCAAACATTGATTCCTTTATCTTGTATAATGTTGATCAAACACCAGATGAAATTTTAGACAGTATTAATACAGAACCAAAAGAAATTTTAGTTTCTATACAAAATGAAACTAACCAAACCTTAGAGATTTCCAATAAAAAAGGTGGCCAAATTGCTATAAATTAGGAAAAGTTTGTTGCACCAGATAGTGAAAATTATGAGCATGAGATATTATGCCATCTTGAGTTTGATGGGTCAGTCAATAAGATTGGATCAGGAGCAGGAGTGTGCATACATAATCTGGAGAACAATCACTCAGAAGGCCATGCATATAGATTGAATTTTAAATGTACTAATAATATGGTCGAGTATGAAGCATTAATTTTAGGTCTTAAATTGGTTACGAATCTAGGAGCTAAAAGAGTTTTTGTGATGGGAGACTTTGAACTAGTTATAAGACAGATTGATCCTGTATATATGAAAAAGGACCCTAGATTAAGTTGTTACAGAGGAACAGTTGTAGAAATACTTAAGACCTTCTTAGAAACCAAGCTTGCAGTAATTCCTAGAAGACATAATATTCAAGCTCATAGTTTAGCAATGTTTGCCAGCACCTGCAAGTTACCCTTCCAACCTAACCATCATTACACTGCCAAAATTAGGCACAGACCTGCAATTCTAGATAATCTGAAGAACTGGCAAATATTTTCTGATGAAAAACAGATAAATAAATTTTTAATCTCATAAGAAGAATTTGTAAATAACAATATGGATATTGATACATCCATAGATCCCGACTCTAAGGATTAGTTAGAAATAAATGAGATAGAAGGTGATGAACTAGATAGATTTAACCCAACCAAATTTACTAAATCAGATGTAGATAACTTAGAGCAAGTTGAGATTGATGAAATAATCAGTGGATACGCCGAAGTAATTTATCTCAAATATAATTTCTTACCTAAGGGATTAATCCCTTTGGAAGATTTATTAGATTCAAATGATGTTCCTAGGAAACCTAAACTGGAACCTTTGAAATCTGATATAGAGGAGTGTAATATAGGCAATGATGAAAATCCAAAATTGATCAAACTTTATCATTACCTCCAATTGAAAAAGCGAAATACATTGAGTTATTGAAAGAGCTTCAATATGTCTTCGCTTGGGGTTATGAGGACCTCAAATCTTATGACACCAACATCATACAACAGACCATTCCTACAAAGGAAAATCAAAAGCCTTTCAAACAAAAACTTAGAAGGATTAATCATGTCTCATTACTTGCAATTGAAAAAGAAATTTAGAGGATGTATGATGCCAAAATAATTGCACTAATCAGGTTTTTTGATTGGGTCTAAAACTTGGTGCAAACTACGAATAAAACTAGTGAGATCAGACTCTGCGTGGATCTCCGAAAGCTCAAAAAAGTGTCACTAAAAGAAAATTAACCTCTCCCCAAAATGGATCACATTTACAAAGGGTAGTTGGATCAACTAAAATCTCATTATTGGATGGGTTTTCTAGTTACAATCAAATTTTGGTTCATCCAGATGACCAACCTAAGACTGCCTTCACTACTCCTTGGAGCATGTTTATCTATGTGAAAATGCCTTTTGGGATAATTAATGTTGGAGCCACTTTCCATAGGGCTATGGATATAAATTTTGCAAAAGAAATTCATGATTTCCTTGTGATATACCTAGATGACATTACTATTTTTTCAAAATCTAACAATCAACATTTGGATCATTTAAGGCAAGTTTTTATTAAATGCACGAAATTTGGAATCTCCTTAAACCCCAAGAAGTCTTTGTTTGGGTTAGAGTAAGGAATTTTGTTAGGTCACATAATTTCAAAAGATGGTATACGAATAGATCCTACTAGAATAGAAGCCATCTTATAGATACAACATCCGAGGAACATTAGAGAATTGCAAGCTTTCTTAGGGAAAATTAATTTTCTTAAAAGATTTATTTCTAATTTAGAAGAGTTAATTAGATCACTAAACAATATGCTAAAAATGTATTCAACCATAAAATGGACTATTGAGGCTAAGAAATCCTTTGAAGACATTAAACTAGCCTTGAATAAAACACCGGTGCTAATCAGTCCTAAATTTGACAGAGATTTAATCTTATTTTCCTTTGCCTTAGAACACACAATTGTTGCAGTTCTACTGTAGAAAAATGACCATGGCTATGAACAACCTATTGCTTTCTTTAGAAAATCCCTGAGAGATGCCCCTTTAAAATACAATATAATGGAAAAACAAGCATTGACTTTAGTCAAAGAAATGAAGGATTTCAGAGTTTACATCTTATATTCTCATATAGTAGCCTACGTTCCAAATTTAGTAGTCAAAGATATCCTAACTCAAAAAGGTCCAGATGGAAAGAGGGGAAATTAGATTGCCACTATTTGAGAGTATGATATAGAAATAAAACCCACTAAGTTAATCAAGGGCCAAGGTTTAGCCAAGCTCATGGTTGAATCGAACTGTTAGGGATTCGATATAAACTTTATTGCAGCAATGGATGATGGAGAGGAGATAGAGACTCCACTAATTAGCCAGGCCTTTATTGAATCACCTTGATATGCTAATATTATTTATGTTTCACATAATGTACAAGCTCCTCTTGAATTATCTAGGACTAAAAGTAGATTTTTAAAGATGAAATCCTTAAAATTTTATATATTAGACAATGCTTTGTTTTGGAGAGATCATGAAGGAATTCTTCTCAATTTCTTGTTAAAATATGAATATAACAAGGTGTTGCAAGAGTTTCATGCAGGTGATTGTGGAGAACACCTTTACTGGAAGACCACTACAGATAAAATCCTTAGAGATGGTTTCTACTGGCCCACCTTGTTTTCTAATGTCAAGAAATATGTGACCCCCTATCACAAATGTCAAATTTTTGAGGGAAAGAAAAAGCTTTTACCTTTACCTCTCAAGCAAATCTCTGCTGAAATACCTTTTCAACAATGGGGTTTAGACTTCATTGGAGAAATTCACCCACCCTCCTCTTCCCAACACAAATGTGTTGAGCCATGCAATAGGTATGTATTTACTCTTGATTATTATCTTTTTCCTCCTTCCTTATCCATATTATGCCATGATATAATAAAAAATTGATAGGATTTTGATAAGAAATGAATAAAACAACTCTTGATACGATTTGACTGACAAAAATAGCTCTCGTCACTTTTTTATGTAGAAAAATAGCAAAAGGAACAATTGTTGTTCCCAAGTCGGAATAGAAAAATCTAATAGAGGAAAATGAGATGCATTGGGTGCAGTCAAACCAAGGAACAAGTCAAGGAGATTAGTGCGAGATAGAAGAATTGTCTGAAGATAGCATGTAGTTATGAATCCCTCAGGATCTCTTGATCCTGAGGGATCACACTTATCTTTTCCTTTTGACTATAAAGGAGAAGACTGAAGAGGGATCTCTCATCTTTTGCTTGTATTGTAATTTTAATTTACAGAAGGGTGATTCTGAGAAATAAGATTGTGTTGTAATGATAAGTGACTTTGGTGATTAATATACAACTTGCATTGTTGTTCGTTTGTATATTCTCAAATCGTTAAGAAATGTTCGCTGGTGGCTAGGGCCTGGTATCTGGTGGAACTTACTATTGTTCCCTATTTTATGCATTGTCCATTCCCTACAAGTTATTCTACTTTATAGCATTTTAGTTGATGTATTTTCATTGAATCATATTTCAGGTATTCATTTCATTAATGCACAATCGTAGTTGGTTTTATTTAATTCATGTCATGTATTGAATTAGTTATCGGTTAAAGAATCATTTCTGGTTAATTGCATAATAGAGTGTGATTGATTAAATGCTTTCTTTTTACCCAATAGTTTAAGTACAACTAAAAGAGCTCAGTTAATACTACAGTGCTCTCGGTTGATTGTCATTTGTATTTGGTTGATTAAGATTGAATTGTGGTATTGTTGAGATAGAGTCATGATGCTTAAATTAGTTATTTCCTTTACAGTTACAAGCTTGAGATTTATGATTGCATCCATTTACTCTTGTATTGAATTTCATAGCTTAGTTTAAAACATTACTCTCTAGATTTATAGCTTGCACATATTGTGTACACTCTTGGAGTAAAAAGACTTACCTAGGTTGATAATTAATGTGAGGGAATTAGGAGTTTTAAAAGACACCTTTTAGCACCAAAAATTTTGGCGCCATTGCTGGTGAGAGTGTTGCAATTTTATAGAGAGTGATGTCTTTCCACTCAGAGAGAATTGGGTATTAAAAATAGGGGGCAAGAACCTACATACCGAGCGAGTAAAATGCTCACTCCTCCACCCGCTTTCCAGCGGAATTGCGTAGGAATTTAAGATAGAAATGAATGTCTGTATTTTTGTATGAATGACTGAGAAGAAATCACTAGAAAAAGATATAGTTCCTCCCACCAAACCTGAAAAATCCAAGGGACCGGTGACCCTTGGATGATCAACTTTCATTGGCGAAATCATAAGAAAAGTTGAGTCTCAACCATTAGTAGGACCCCGAACTATTGCTACTAGACACCCTACTGTTTCCCTTCAGGCCATAGGATTACCATCTGTAGCTAACATTGAGATTCATAGTAAGACTGAAGGGTCTAAACAGAGTTTTCAAGATGTTGAAAATTCACGACCACGCCCTTCACAAGAAGGGAATTCTTGCAACCACCTTGAAGGAGAAGGAGAAATAGGTAATCCTAAAATTAAATCATCAGAACCTAGATCTCCTGAAGTAGTGATTGAATAAAGGACACCTAGTGTTCTGGATCAAGGTAGCGATGTTAAAAGCATTCCAGCCTCTTCTGGACATCCTAGGAACAACTCTCCAGCTCCAGAGATCCCTAAAGAATATTGGCATATTTTTTACCAAATGACCAATAATCAGCGGTAGCCCCAGACATCTACGTTACAATACCCTATTGTAGACACAATTTTCAATTCCCCCATGAAAGCTATTCAATTACAGAATATTCCTACCTTTCATGGGCTAACTTTAGAAGACCCTGATGCATTCCTTTTTGAATTCGATGTCCTATGTAGGGGTTATGATTACACCACTGACCTCCAGAAGCTGAAACTATTCCCCTCTACTTCGAAGGGAGTAGCCCTACGTTGGTTTATGGGACTTGGTGGGGGTACCATCAATGATTGGGAATAGATGAAAACATCCTTCCTTAAAAAATACCAAGATTATTGCCGAACTAGAGAACTAAAATATGAAGTCTTTCAAATGGTAGCTAAGCCTAACGAGACTCTCGAAGAATATGTGGAGCATTTCCAATATAATCTGCAAAGATCTCCTTATGAAAATTTGCTTGATAATGTTCCAAAAACCACAATGATTAGAGGTATGAAATACCAATCGGTAGAAACACTGAATATAATGGGTAAGGATGATATTTATCAAGAAGATTATGACAATATTATAGACTTGTGCATTAGGTTCTCCAGGGGTAGTAGAAGGTTGAAACCATATGAACGCGATGCGATCACCAAAGACATAAAAGCTTCAGGATGAAGCATTACAAGAGTCGAAATCGACAACCTATTGGAGTATTTCAAGACTGATATCCTGGGAACCCTGATGACACAATTGGATATCATGCAAGCTAAACAAAAGCACGTTGAAGCATAATAGAATTTGGCTATTTTATGTCCCCGTTGCAGAAAAAACACAGTCATAAAGAATTCCCGCTAGATATGATACAAGCATGTGCCATATGTACCAAGTAGCATGCCATAGAAAGTTTCCCATCGCTCTCAGGATTACAAGTAGTCTTTAAGGAAGCGGAAGAAGTAGTAGAAATAGTATATCTACCGAACTAGTGTTGTCAATGGCAAGCACATCGGAGAGGTATGCCTACCGATCCATCTTCATTCTTTCCTCCCTCGTAATATAATTCTCAGCAATATTTATGGGTAGCATGGCAGAAGCGGCCATCTTTTTCTACTTGGCCACCTCAAACATTTTCTATGCCACCATGGCCCAACTAGTCAAATCCAAACAATAATTGGTCAAATCCCTCTTACCCTCCACCATTCTGGTAGGACAATCCCTATCCATCCCAATGGCCCCCCTTCCACCTCACAAAGTCAGAATTGGCAATCAAACTGGCAAAGATCCATGAACCAGCCTATGGGGACAATTCCTCTATCTCAACCTACTTTAACAGTACCTTATACGTTGTAGCAGAATCCCTAATCTAATATACGACCACAACTCCTAGCCTAACCCAACCCAAATCCCAACAACAGACCAATCCAGTCAGTGCAAATCATTGAAGGTCTCGACCCTGAAGCAGAGTTGAGAGAGTGTAATGAACTCAAGTTAATATTTGGATGTATAATCGCTCTAGATGAGGATAAAAACCTGCAACCTGAAGAACCACACCCAAATAAGCCTTTGACTATAAATTATCAACAAGGGGAAGATACAGTTAGGAAGAAAACTCCCGAACAGATTATAACTACTTCCCCACCATTCCTAGAAAGATTGATGATCCCATGCCCAATTGAACATCCTGACTTAAATCTTCTAGGTGAACTCAAGAATATCTGTATAAAAATACCCCTCCTCCAGGCTATTCAAGACATTCCAATATATGCCAAAACTATTAAATAATTGTGTATAAAGATGTTTGTGGGGCAAACAAAAATAGCCCCAATTGTGCATGTTGTCGGGACTTTGTCTGATTTATTACTAGGCAAAGAAACACCTGTAAAATATGAAGACCCGGGAAACCCCATTGTCACAGTACAGATAAATGATCGCTCTTTTCCCAATGCTTTAGTTGATTTAGGGGCAGCCATTAGCATTCTCACAACAACAACTTGCAAAATACTTGGCATCACAACCTTGGAAACAACAACTACTTTGCTCAAACTTGCTGATTGCTCAGTCATTAGACCAGAAGGAACATTACTGGATTTGATGGTTTCTGTAGACACTTGGGAATATCTGACAAATTGTTTTATTATTAACCCTAGGAACTGGCTAGATGGACATCCTTTAATTTTAGGAAGGCCTTGGTTAGCAAACACTGATGCTTATATCAGTTGCCAGACAAGCAATATGACCATAACCAGAGGCAATGATATGAAGAATCTAGCCTTATACCCTCCTGCTCAACCAAGCCTAACCATTGTAAAAACTAGGAAGCAACTTGTAACATATTTAACAGAAAATATTTGGTCACCATTGACTGTGGCAGATGCCCTTGAATTTAAAAACCAAACAGAAGACAATGTCATTAATACCTTTATCAATCATCCTGCTACAATATCTAGTTTGAAATGTCACATGATTAAAGCAGTCCTTGGCAATGAAATTGAAGAAGATTCCCTGAGAGATATCAATGACCAACCAATACCAACAACCACTATCTATAATAGCAAACCTATCGCAATCGAGCCAGGGAAGATCCTGAATATTAATAGTAATCTTAGTGATGACCAGCAACATAAACTTATTCAAGTCCTTAGTAAATATAAAGGAGATTTTTCTTGGGATTACCCAGACATGAAAGGGATTGACCCTCAGCTATGTATGCACCACATTTACACTGAAAAATATGCAAGACCCATTCGACAACCTCAGTGTAGATTAAATGCCCACCTAAAGGATATTGTTAAAGAAGAACTTCAAAAACTATTAGATGTGAATTTTATCTATCTCGTATCTGACAGTAAATGGGTTTCTCTATTAGTAGTTGTCCCTAAAAAGAATGGGAAGTGGAGGATATGTGTTGACTACAGATAACTCAACAAAGCAACACAAAAAACCATTTTCCCCTTCCATTCATTGACTAGGTTCTAGACACGCTGGCAGGGAAGAAATTATTCTCTTTCCTAGATGGCTTCAGTGGCTACAACCAAATTCAGATTGCCCCTAAAGACTAGGATAAAACTACTTTTACTTGCACATGGGGAACATTTTCTTTTAGGGTATTACCTTTTGGATTGTGCAACATACCTGCCACATTCCAAAGAGCCATACTCAGTATTTTTGCAAACTTTATAAATGAAGGATTGGAGGTATACATGGACGATTTCACACCCTATGGAGATGACTCTGAGCAAGCATTACAGACATTAGAGAAAGTCTTGGAATAGTGTATCATAACTAGGCTCTGCTTAGGCCATGAGAAGTGCCATATGATGATGACAGAGGGCCTGATCCTGGGTCATTTCATTTCAGCAACTGGAATTCAGGTAGATCAAACAAAAATACAGGTAATCCTATTATTAGCTACTCCCTGCACTCAAATAGAGGTACGTAATTTTCTGGGATTTGTAGGATATTATCATAGACTTATAAATAAATTCTCACAGATTGTTGCACCATTATATGCCTTAACAGGAAATGTTGATTTTATATGGACTGACAAATGTGACATTGCTTTTATAGAATTGAAATGGCTACTGTCAACATCACCAGTATTACGAGGGCTGAATTGGCATATACCATTCCAGATTTCATCAGATGAGTCAGATTCAGTTGTTGGAGCAGTTCTTAGCCATGAATATGACAAGAAACCCTACATTATATAATACATTAGCAAAAATTTAACTCCTGCTGAGTTAAAATATATAGTAACAGAGAGAGTTTTTAGTTGTTATTTATGTTATTAACAAATTCAAACACTATATAATTGGATACCCTATAGTTCTGTATATTGATCACTCTGATATCAAATATTTAGCTAATAAACCCATCAAGAATGGAAGAGTGACACGTTGGTTGCTACTTTTGCAGGAATTTGACATAACTATAAAGGATCGACCGGCGAGGGAAAACCTTGTGGCAGATTTCTTCTCCTGAGTGCCAAGAATAGATGATGCAATGGTGGTAGAAGACTAGTTCCTAGATGAAAACCTATTTGCTGTGGCCATAAAAACACCATGGTACGTAGATGTGGCAAATTATTTAGCAGTATGAAAACCACCCAAACATCTAACACTCGGAGAAAGGAAATTAATAGTACAATGCAACACCCGGTTCTCCTAGATCAGAGGATACCTTTTTCACACAGCGGCCGATATGCACATCCGCAGGTGTATCAGGGAAGACCAAATTTATGATGTCTTAAAATCCTTGCCACAATGGACCTTGCGGTGGACATTTTGTAGACTGCAGAACTAGACATAAAATTTTGAAAATGGGCTACTATTGGCCGACGATTTTTAAGGATGCTAAGAAATTTGTCTAGGCATGCGATAGTTGCCAAAGGAGGGGCCACCCTGGCCAATCTGATGAGATGCCCTTGCAACTACAGCTAGTGATAGAACCCTTTGAGCGATGGGCGTTAGATTTCATCGAGTAGATCAACCCACCATCCAATCAGAAATCATACACACTGGTTGCAACAAAATATGTGACTAAATGGGTGGAGGCAGTAGCATTACCAAGAGCGATAGAGGAAATAGTGATTAATTTTCTTTTCAAAATTTTTGTTCGATATGGCTTAGCCAGAGAAGTAATTACTGATGGGGGGCCACAATTGGTAGGCCAAAATATTGCTACTACACTAAAGAATCATCACATTATCCACAAAATTACCTATCCGTATCACCTACAAGTGAATGGGTAGGTGGAGAGTACCAACAAAGTAATTGAAGCTATTCTAATGAAGACAGTCTCATCACACAAATGGGACTAGGTGACTTGACTGCCAGAGGCCTAGTGGGCATATCACAAGAATTGGAGGAACACAATTGGATACTCTCCATATCAGCTAGTATTTGGTAAGGAACCCATTTTCCTCATATAATTTGAGATATAGACACTAAGGATAGCCTAGGAAGTGGGACTGGATTTAAATGAAGCCCAGATTAACAGACTACAACAAATAAATGAATTAGATGAAATTCGTTTATTGGCTCTACAACATACTGCACTCATTCAACAATAAAGAGCCAAGTGGCACGATTCACTAAATAAGAAGAAGACATTTCATGAGGGTGACTGGGCTCTTCTTTACGATTCCAGGTTTCAAGACTTCCCTGGTAAATTGCAGACTAGATGGTTAGGACCCTATGAAATAAAGGAAGTACATGACAATGGCACTCTTACATTGGCCACCATTGATGGGTCTAGTTTTTCCTTCAAAGAAGATGGGCATCGGATACGCCTCTACCAGAAACCACTCACAAGAGAATCATTTTACCAATAGATACATGAAGACTCCACCATGAAAATCTTAGTTGCAGAAGGAAATCCTTCAACAACTTCATTATTGTAAAAAGTTATTCCTTTTTCTAAAAATTGTAAATATGATTGTTGATCTGATTTTCTGTGTTTTTTTTTTGTTCCCACTTCAGAATAGGACATTTTATTTTTGTTGTTCCCACTTCGAAACATCACATTTGATTTTTGTTGTTCCCATTTCGGAACAACACATTTGATTTTTGTTGTTCCCTCTTCAGAACAACAGTTTTGATTTCTATTGTTCCCATTTTGGAACAACATTTTTGTTTTTGTTGTTCCCACTTCGGAACAACACTTTTGTTTTTGTTGTTCCCACTTTAGAAAAACACTTTTGTTTTTATTGTTCCCACTTCGGAACAACACTTTTGTTTTTGTTGTTCCCACTTTGGAACAACACTGTTTTTTTGTTGTTCCCACTTCGGCACAACACTTTTGTTTTTTTTGTTCCCACTTCGGAACAACACTTTTGTTTTTGCTATTCCCAATTTATAATTTTGTTTTTGTTGTTCCCACTTTGGAACAACACTTTTTTTTTATATTCCCACTTCGAAACAAAACTTTTCTTTTTGTTGTTCCCACTTCGGAACAAAACTTTTGTTTTTTCTATTCCCACTTCAAAATAACATTTTTTGTTGTTTATTGTTCAAATGCGACTTTTTTTTTTAGAATTTGTTATTGTTCCTTCTTTAGACCAACATTTTTGCTTCTTAAAGTCATGCTGTTTTAAAACAACATCCTTTTTCCTTACATTTTTTGTAATGTTGAACAACACTCCAGGACTATTCCTAGGTAATCTTAGCCCCATTTTTCTGATTCCCTTTTATGGCATGAAGTACAATACTTTTATAAGGACGAGAATTATGGATTCTATTAAAGCAGGTGAATATCCTTAACGTTATGATCTTTAACAAGACAGCTTCTTGATGATAGATTTCTTAAAAATAATGGGGAAGGAAAAAATTATTTATATATTACTTTGTTGTATTGATTTCTACTGTATATAATATTGATTGATCATCTTTACCTTGTTGGTTCCACCCCTCCCGGTTATAATCCTCTTTGTCTATTATAAGTGAGATTATGGGTATATTTTTTTCTATTGATATGTTCAACTTCTTCCACCATCCCTACTTATAAGGAGTATTGAGCCTCCCTCTATTTATTATAAAAATGTGTAAAAACAACAAAATTTTCCTATAGATAGAGGATAGGGGGTCTCATTAAGAGCCAATATACCATGTTCATAAGGATGTAGCAATGTGACATTCCCACTATGGCCACCACACCATGGTTATGATCCAAAGGATGGCTAAAATATCCTTGGAACAGGAGGTCTCATCACAAGCTGACCTGATCACTTTTTGCTACTTCCCAGTGAATGGCAGTGTGGGCATTTGGTTACAATGCCAACACATTGATCTCTTCTGTAGAAACAACAATGGAATTCTCTAACTATAAATTGAGGATCCAGGCTCATATGGGTTAAAAAAAAACTTTTTCGGGGCTATGGATCCCTGTTGGCAACAAAAGCTCTGCTTATGGTATTGAAGTTCCATTTTCAACATCAATAATTATTATAATACCCTCTTCTTACTTTTCTTTTTATCAGACTAATTATTTCCTTAATTTATCCCTACCTTGAACCTTTATGCATGACTTAATGTTTTTAATCAATCATATAATTTGCAACTGGAATATCATCAACGAAGCATTTTTCTTGCATACTGTCTTCCTCTTTCCTTACTGCATAACCTATCATCAACCAAAGCATCTTGTCTCTTATCAATAACCATCATTACACACCTCTCTTTCATAATATCCATACCTTTTAGAGTCCTCTCATTAATATATGTACTTTGTCCCATATTAATGTCATATCTTTCACCCTTGTACGTTGCTGTTAGAAAAGAATTGACTCGTCCATTCGGTCGTAGGCGACCTCTCATCTTGAAGGAGAGAGGGGACCTTCATCACACTCGTGCATGTTGTATAACTGTTTTATTGGATTTTGTAGGTTGATATGGTACTCTATGATCACGTGGCATGTGGCAAAATAATAGTCCTCGAATTAATGAATTTTCATAGAAATATCGTTTAAAATTGGAAAACTTAGTTGTTACAAGTTACTTGTTGTTCTATCTCTCTATTGATGTCTGTTGTTGTGTTTTCACCACTACAGTAATCCTTTGCAATAGTACGAAGAACTCAATAATTATGGGTGGTAAGTCAGTACGTCGAGAAACTCTAATGCTGGAAATATCTGATAGAGCTAGAGAAATTCTGGTCCACGCAGGGTGGATATCATACTTCACAAGATTTCATCCCCTTAGTGAGGAAATCGCTATTGAATTTCTACAGCATCTGTAGAATGGGAAATCCCTAGTGAGAGGTAGAAGAACTATAGTATCAAATGTTGTAATAGCTAAAGTATCTAGGCTACCAACGGAAGGAACTACATGGCCAAAGAAACACATAATGTTACAAGACGCGGTGGAAATTTTCATAGATGCAAGAAAGGAATTAATCAAGAAAGGCAAGGGCATACAACCATCTTCTCTGGCAGAACCATGGCGTGAGTTGGAAAATATTGTCCAGATGTACATTACCTGTGACGGATGACGAGACATGGTAAGAACATGACAACGCAAACTTTTAGCTTTTTTGAAACAAAATATCACTGTTAATTTGCCATCTTTCTTGAATTTATGGCTGCATGATACCACTGATAGAATAAGACGAGCTAGGCACCTAGAAACCATAGTTAGCCACCATGGATTGATAAGACTAATTGTTACCCACAACCTCGTTCAAAAAAACTTAACTTGGGATGGACTCATAGCGCCCCTGGAGATTAGCCAAAACCCTATAATTCAAAGTCCTGAAATTTTGGCAATAAGCCAGCAGGGCCCTGTTCTGAAAAGGAAAAGGTCTACCCTCTCAAAAATTGAACCCCACAAGCATAGGCAGTTTGCAAGGTTATATCTTGTTAGGGTCCCACTGTAACCCCCTTATCTATGTAATGGGACCACGTCATAGTCAAGAGTCAATAAAGCCCATATTAATAATTGTAAGTGGTTAATCCGCAATTAATAACGGAACCACAGTTAGTT
>APFE031655366.1:0-36213 GCA_000404065.3 Pinus taeda
CATGAAGCTTCAGCCTTTTTCTGCCAATATATTTTGTGTCTGGTTTTATATATGTGCTCAATATGTTTCTGATTTGTTTTAATATGTATTATGTGGTATTAGAGCACACGGTTTTTTCACTTTGGGATTGAGAGACTGTGTATTGGTGTAGAGACAAACTGTGACAGCGTGTTTTGCAGAGGCATTACATGTACCAAATTCAGTACAGGTAGGCAGAGGATGACCGAAACTTAGAGCCCTGGACCTTTCCCTGATTCTATATGCCAAATCCTATCGTGCCACAAGAGCGTACATAGGGGATTTTCAGAATGGTTTTGGAGTTTAATTTCGAAGGATCTGCGGGAATTTTCCAATGTTTCGTGTATAATACCTAGGGTAGGGTTGGAATTACTCTGTGCTTGCCATCGATGTTGGCGATCGAATTTTCCAGACAAGAATGGCTTCCAAGTCTCAGACAGTCAAAGACCTAATAGAGGAAGCTAAGAAGCGGACGTTGCTGCTCTGTATATGTGTCATTGGTCTCGCATATCTAATGTCCTGTAAGTATTAGGCTTCTTTCCCGCATGGATTCCTTTCATTTTTGGGGTGTAGTTTAGAATTATCGCTGTTCAGTTGGTTTCGATCGTTGGTCATGAAATTTTGGATCGCAAGTTGGAGAGGTCGCTACTTAATTATAAGCTTGGTGCGGTAATGAGAATCATTGGTGTTCAAACATTGAGAGCTTGTGTGTGAAGCGCGTGAGAGTAGATCGAAGGCATAATTTGAATGCATATCAGAGCGAGAGTTTTGTTGACTTTGTAATACAATTATGAGTGAGTGGGAGTCTGCGTTATTGGACTCTTATTAAGGATTCAATTAGCAGGCAGAACATTGATCACTGCCTAATTTTGATTGATTAACGATCTTCACCGGCACGCCTGGGGTTACACGCCCTCACTATGGTAGTAATATTGATGAGAGAGAATTGGCAATGGAATAAGATGGAGATAGGCTTTGGTCTGTGCGCATGAACAGATCCACAACCATAATCAGTCAAAGGCGGAGCCGTTAAGGAGAGAATCCTGGGCAATTTGGGCTTTCGCGATGGAAGGCCACTGAGCTATTTCACTTATGATTCAAATGGAATGAGAGATTCGGTTTGTTGGGTCCATTGCAAAGGTCATAATTGCATTTTTTGAGATCGAGCTGATGTGTTGAAAACGGAAACCGAAATTGAAGACTACATGTCCAACAATGAAGGCGAATATCGTGCCAATTCTCGATATCGTGGTATTGCCATTCAATCCAGCGTGTTAAGTGTTTCACTGTGAAATACGTTATGGTGCAACGTCTAGAAAATTATTGCTTCTTTATTCTCTGTCAAAATTAGTCTGTATTGAAATCATATCCAGTGTGGACGTATTCATTTCTCTGTGATGCTGCTTCGGTTTCATTTCCATTTTAATATGTGAAATCACCGTGTCAAATGTTAGATTTATTGCTGGATCTAACCTGAAATTGAAGCAAAAGTCGTTGCGGGAGGAACGTTTCCTGTTTTGGAAGACAGAGACTAGTAATCATTGAAGAATGTCCAGGCTGCGAAATAAATATCGTAGAAGATCTGCGTAAAGAGGAATCAGTCCACGCCTTTTGTTCTTGTGAACCACCAAATCTTGAGCCAACTTGAGATGATCACGAGGCCCATCTTTGATGGTCAAGATGTTGCACAGAGTAAATATATATCTAGAGTAAATATGATTTTGCAGGTGTGAGATCCATTGCCGAGCCACTTTCCTTTGCTTCCAACCGTTATGTATGGTTGTTGAATGTCAGACACTGAATTTTGTGCAGAGAATACTAAGCATTGGAGTTGTCAACGCACAGAGGAAATAAATCAAAGAAGGTGTTGAAGTATTGTTTGCAGATATGCGAAGTTCTAAGAACGAGGAAGAAATCATATCATTCAACGTGGTGCACTGGAGGAGAAGAGGAACGCCTCCCTCCAACAACAGAGAGCGCCCTGTGTTGATAGAGAAGTAGGCACGATCATAGTTAAATCCGTGAACAAACACAATTCAAAAGGGTCTATTTTTTTTATTGGATTGGTTGCTAGAAGAACAGTATGCACTGAACAACCTCGGCCTTTTAGAAAGGTATCCACATGATCTCTTTATCTCTCGAACCTAACCAATGCATGGTGCGTGCTTTATCATTTTACACTTATTAAACTTAAAAGTGTGAACGTGAATTCACCTTTCATAAAGTGATTTTATAAAATCCATAAAATTGTCTTTTAATGTAAGTTTAAAAGAAAGGTAAATGAGTGAGAGTGGATTTACTTGACATGAAATTGGAGATGCATTTTTTATATGCATGAAAGTGGTGAGATTGTGAGTTGAAAGGATGGTATTTCGCTCTTTGAAAATTGAAGAAATAAGGAGTGTTTCTATTTGTATTTGGAGTGATAAGGTTCATTACATTTTGTAAATTTGAAGAATATTTTGTGGAGATATAAGGATCTTATTTTTGTATTTGGAGTGATAAGTGGAGAGATAAGTGGCTTTCTTTTTTGTAAATGTGGAGTGATACAAGTCAAGTGAAAGTTGTTATTGTGATCCAAAGAAAGGTTGAGTCAGTTTTTTTTTAAGACATTTTTCTTTCAAAAGTTCTAGAACTCTGATTCCAAGAAGATGTTGAGAAGCTGAGCCATTGTGTACTCCAAAGTTTAATAAAGATATCATTTTTGTGGTGCTGATGTGTCCTAGATCCGCCCGAAATTGAATAAGGGGATCTAAGGTACACTATGTGCGTTTGATGGCGCATGTGTTTTATGGCTTCATGTTTTTGCTTTTTGATTTGTGTCTAGTTTTGACACATAAATGATCTCATTTAACACACATGAAGTTCAATGCAAGCAAGCACAATACTTGTAACAGAATAGCATCAAGAAAGGATAATTAAGTTCAACACATGCATTTGTGTCACTACAACAAATAATCAAAGTTTTCAACATCGCCATTCTACCTCAACAAACAAATTCACTCAAATACAATCAAGTTCATGAATCTGCAAACTCCAGCATTTCAAAGCAAAGTCTACATCAACATTCTTGCAAACAAATTTATTGAACTTGTAATCAAACTCAAATTACATTGAATTGTAAGGGTGCATTCTCGGTTGAAACAAACACCCACATTTTGATTTGATCAGAAGTCAAGTGCGTCAATTCTCTTCCACTTAGTCAAATTAAGACAAGTGAATTCTTTGTTTTATGTGAGTCATTAAAATCGTTGTAAGCTTTTTGGGTGCATTTTCGACAGTGTTCGACACCCTTCCTTTAAGCAAAATCAAGTGAATGCACGAATATTAACTCTAAAGGAAACAAGCAACAAGTTCACATTTCCTGCAAGCGAGCGTGAGTATTCATTCAAGAAATTTGTGTCAAAATAGTACAAAGTGCAAACCTTCAAACGAGCCAGAGTGAAGTTCATTGCAACAACCATCAACTCTAACACCAATCAAGCAAGTTGAGATCGACATCAAGCGAGTGTGGCTATTCATTCAAGTGAGCATGAAGTCATCAAGTAAGACAAGTGAGCATTCATGCAAACACGATCGTCATCAAGTGAGCGTGAATTCCAGAGTTTAAGCGAGAAAATTTTACAACTCTAGCAAGTGCAATCAACAACAAATCAAGCGAGCGTGCCATTCAAGTCACATTCAAGCGAGCCTGTCCTTCAAGTGAAATAGTTCAAAGTACGACGTATCCTACAAGAGAGCCTGTTTTCAAGTAAGCGAGTTCAGATGGCACAACATATTCAGTTGTTAAACATTCTTCATAGTTTGATCATCTCTAGTGATGAAGACATGGTGCACATTAGCAAAGAAACTCTTGCTGATCTTTCACAGCATCTACAAAAAACACATGAAACCATTGAATTTCTTCAACTAGAGTCGCAACTACAAAGAGATGAGCTGCAACAAAAGAGTGCTTCTTCCAAGTCATTCACCCATACAGATGAAGATAAAGATGTTGATTCCAAATCACTCATCCAAACAAATTCAAGTGTCGAAGTTTTTCATGATCAAACTCAAATTTCTTCCAAACCCATCATCAAGCCCTGGGAAGAAATTCAAAATAACAAGAATCGTCGAGGCTTAGGATATGTCACTAATGACACCAACTTACATCTCCCAGATTATTCCAAGCCAATTAAATTCGCGAGTGCAGGATTTCTTGAACCACTCACCTCAGTAGGTTCTGAGAAAGTTATAGACAAACAGAATTGCACGCAACCTGAAGTTGATGTCCAACCAAAATGTTCTCATTGTCAAAGAACCGGTCATATGGAAGATCAGTGTTTTGATCTCCATCCTTGTTGCCATTGTGGCAAGCCCAATCATTCCTCATAAAAATGTCGCAACCAACAAATATCAGCCAGATTGAAGATACATTATGAATGGATCGATCCTTGGGAATGGTCATCCACAGTCAAAAGATTGTCTCAGTTCTACAACCGACTACAATCACACATAGTGCAGCCAGCAGTGAACCGATGATGGTACTCTCATGCAGTTGAACAAGGGAGTACAATATTGACACTCTCCTACACCTGAAGGGGGGGAGTTCAGAATTCAGATATAATTTGAAGAAGATTGTCTCTCCTTTCAGCTGACAAAGGGGGGAAAATGTCAATGAAATTGACAAGTGGTTGTTAGACTGAAAGTCTCGACAACATCAATGAAGCAGCCAGTGGGCATCTTCATCAGCCAGTGGGCATTTGTCATCAGCAGTGAGCGTCAGCAAATTCGCCAGTGGGCGATCGACAGCCAAAGTAGCAGTGAGCAACTTTCATCATAGCAAAAGCAACATTGAGTTGTTTTTCGACATCTTCAGCCAGTGGGTGTTCATCAAATTGTGTCAGTGGACACTGGATGCTGTTTTCAAGCAAAGGACAGTTGGATCATTTTGTGGCTTGGCACATGATGGAGTTGTCAAGCGACATTCAGAGATGAATCAGGCATGCAACTGATTCATGTTCTCTTCAGATTTGAGTTTTTTCTAGCATCCAATTTTGGCGGTTTTTTCAAGGAATATTTTTGAGGATCAACATGAGAACTTGGAAGATGGTTCCTCGTTCTTATTTTGGATTTATCATTGAAGGGGGGAATGTTAGCCTCTCTCATAAAAGAATAATAAATCCAAAAAATTAATTAATTAATTAAATATTCAAAGTTAGGAATTTTGTGCCTAACTCTTGGGTTGTCCTCTAAGATAGGAGTTAGTTTAGGTAACTCCTATATTGGTGTGTGTCTGGTGAGAAATTATCTCAACCAAAGGAGAAATTCTCTCAACCAAAAGTGTCTAAGATAGAACGCACTATCTTGAGAACACTATCTCTCATCTATTTATTTGTAACACTATATTCAATTATTTTAAGATGAATGAAGATGAGAGAGAATACATGAGGCTTCAGCCTTTTTCCACGAATATTTTTGTCTAGTTTTGTATCTATGTTTACTGCAATATGTTCTGAGTTGTTTTAATATGTATTAAGCCCGCCAGACTTTGTCGATTGTAATTTGCGATTCGGCCAACAAAATATGGCCCGCCGCATGGCGAAATTTTCACCTAGTTAGCGAATTTTAGGCCAAATTTGATGGTTAGTGACCAGAAAAGGGGAGTTTGTTGAGCAAATTGTGGGAGAACTGGGAGAGGTCATAACTTCTTCAGTTCTTATCCAAATTAGGTGCAAAAAGAGTCAATTCTAGCAATTTTGGCTATTCTGAACTCATTAAGACAGGTTTCAGAGGCATTTGAGCATTGTAAACACACTTTTGTTGTAATTTGGAGCATAATAGAGAGGCCCAAGCATTGGAAGCTGGACCAAGGAGATGTAGCCTGGGAGGGGTGAACTTCTCATCAAATCTATGTGTTGTGTGTTGTATTTTGATGTTTTTTGTTGTTATTTTGTTGTTGTTCAACATATGTTTTATGTAAAGTTGTTTATAAAATTTACATAAGAAACTCTCATGGGAATCAATTAATTAAGCAAAAATGGTGAATCCTTAAGCACTTTATAAGCAAATGATAATCATCTTGGGTTTTATTATGAATGGGGAATTAGCACATCATTACTAATCTACTCCATTTCATATCAAGTTGGTATCAAAGCATTGGTTTTTGCTTAAGCATTGGTTTTTGCTTACTAGATTTGCTTGTGCAAAGGAGTATTGTTTGCTAGTTTTGTGTCATGCTAACAAGGTTAAAACTCAAAAGAGGAGAATGGAAGCTAGTTGAAATCCCTGTAGTTGGCTCAAGTGGAAGAAGAGAAAGGGTTCCAAAGTCTTCTACACCAGTACATCCTCAAGTTGCAAAAGTTGCAGTTGAGTCTTCAGAGACCATGTCTCATGAAGGAGAACCTACCGTGATCGACCATGATCGATGATGAAAGAGCATTTAGAAAGGATTTTTTCAATATGACTGAGATGGTTAAGGTCCTTTATGAAGAGAGGAATAGCAGATTGCAAGGAGCAAGTTCCAAACCTCCTACTGGAGAAGGTTCTTCAGGAGAAGGTAATGGAAAAAGAGGTAATGGAAAAGGAGGTAATGGGAATGGAGACAAACCTGCACCCTCTCCACCATCTTCTTCATATTATTCTTCACAAGAATCTTCACACTCTTCCACTAATAGAACCCTTACTCATACTCATCATCATTCTTCAAAAGGAACTAGTAAATCACCTTTTCTAAAACTTGATGTTAAATTCGAGTTGCCCATGCATAATGGTGAAGGGAATGAAAAGAAGCTTGATAATTGGATTCGTGAGTTGGAGGTCTATTGTAGGATTTAAAACCTTCAAGAGGATGATATCAAAATTCAGTTGGCTTCATTGAGAATGGAGGGTGCAACAATCATTGGGTGGGAAGCAAGGACCCAAGACGAGATCAAAAAACATGGTAAGATCTTTATTACCTAGTCTGATTTCATTGTTGCTATAAAAAGACAATTCTACCCTTTAGCTCATATGCAAAAAGCTATCATGAATTGGAAAAATTTCATATAGTTAAAAGGTCAAAATGTGCAAGAGTATGCTCAGGAATTTAGGAGAAGAGCTCTTATGCTAGGAGTAGACTTGCAGTCACAAGACACTTTGCTGAAATACATAGGAGGTTTGCATAGCTATCTTCGACACAACATTCATATGTTTAATCCCACGAATCTTGATGAGGTCTGTGTTTAAGCTACACACCTCAAAGCAAGAGGGAAAAATGGACAAGAAGAAGCCATTCTAGACCGGTAAAAAAGGAAAGAAATCTAAAGGAAAGCAAAAGAAAAAATCTTCTATTAAGAAAGAAGGGGAGAAACACGTGTGAAAGAATTGTTCCAAAGAGGGCCATGATGAAACGCATTTATGGAAGCTTCATCTTGAATTAAGACCAAAGAAATTTAATAATAAAGGGAAACAAAAGACAAATGTTGTTGTACAACAATACTTGGGTTCCGACTCAGGTGATGAAACAAAGATTACAGCCACAGTAACTAAAGGAAAAGTTGTGGCATAAACAAGCAAAGAGGAAGTCGTGGAAAGCACCAACGCAACAAATAACTCCAACAACACTTCAAATGAAAAAAACATAATTGAAGTGTTCCATATCAGAGTTATTTCCAAACACACCAAGATTAATATGATGTTTGATAGTGGATCCCAGGGAAATTTAATTTCTACAGACTTGGTCAAGAAGTTGAATCTGGAAACTATGCCTCATCATAAACCGTATCCGTTGGGTTGGATAACCAAGGATGCAAACCTTTAGGTCACAAGGAAATGCATTTTTAGGTTGCTATTACTGCCAATTTCATTGATGAAGTCGAATTAGATGTAGTGCCATTAGATATTCCTGGAATTGTGTTGGGAAGCCCGTATCTGTATGATCGGAAAGCTACTTTCCATAGATTTGAGAACAAATATCATTTTTTCAAAGATGGAGTGGAGTATATTGTGAGAACCCATCGTAGAAAGCTTAATCTTTCTTTAGCAAGCGTAGGGAAAATGAAGCGACTAGTCAATTCCAACAAGAATCGCGTGCTCCTTATGATCAAGAAGAATAATGACACAAAGCATGAATCCTTTGTAGACTATGACGTGAAGTTGAAAGCTGAATTGGTTGATGTGGTCAATAAATGTGGAGATGTTTTCAAGAACCAAAGGGATTTCCACCAAAAAGCAGAATTCAGCACGAAATTCAGCTACAACAAGACTGTCCACTCCCAAATATCGGTATGTATCGAATGTCAATTCTAGAAAGTTTAGAAATTAAGAAACAAGTCTAGGAATTGTTAGATAAAGGTGTAATTCGTCCCTCTACTTCGCTATGTGGTTCACCAATTGTTTTGGTACCCAAGAAAGATGGAACCTAGCACACGTGTGTAGATTATCGAGCTTTGAATAAAATTACCATAAAGAATCGATACCCATTGCCCAGAATAGATGATTTGCTATATCAATTGAAGAATGCCAAATATTTCACTAAATTAGACTTGAGAAGTCGATATCATCAAGTTAGAATAGTTGAGGAGGATATTTGGAAGACTACTTTTAAAACTAAACAGGGATTGTTTGAGTGGCTGGTTATGCCTTTTGATCTTTGGAACGCTCCAACTACATTCATGAGAGTTATGAATGATGTTTTAAGATCATTTCTTGATGAGTTTGTAATTGTCTATTTAGGTGATATTTTGATATTCAACAAATCACGAGAAGAGAATGTCAAGCATGTGAGGAAAGAGTTGGATGTCTTGAAAAAAGAACAATTATTTCTGAAGATGTCTAAATGTGAATTCGGGAAAACTTCCTGAGTGTATTTGGGCCACATAGTTGGAGGAGGTGAGCTAAATATTGACCCCTCTAAAGTTTAGGTCATTGTGAATTGGCTAATAGCCAAATTAGTCACAGAAGTAAGGAGTTTTATGGGAGAAAACACAATACTGGAGGAAGTTCATTGCCAATTTCTCTTCCATAGCAGCTCCACTACTTGCTTTGACCAGCATGAAGGTTGTCTTCCAGTGGAGAGGCAAACAACAAAAAGTATTTGATGCTTCAATTCAGCGCCAGTTTTAGCATTGTTGTATTTGAAACAACCATTTGAAATACAAACAGATGCAAGTGACTATGCCATGGGTGTAGTTCTTTTACAGCATGGTAAGCCCATTTCATTTCATTCTAAGATTTTTAATGGTGTTGTTATTAACTATCCTACATATGATAAAGAGTTATACACATTGGTGCAAAGTGTGAAGAATTGGAAGCATTACTTAATGGGAAGAGAAACCATTATTCACATCGATCAACAACCTTTGCAATATCTGCAATCTCAAACAAAATTGCAGCAATCAAGG
This sequence comes from Pinus taeda, assembly GCA_000404065.3. Taxonomy (NCBI): domain Eukaryota; kingdom Viridiplantae; phylum Streptophyta; class Pinopsida; order Pinales; family Pinaceae; genus Pinus; species Pinus taeda. The sequence continues at coordinate 9,381 of APFE031655366.1, forward strand.
CACTTTCGTTGGATGGGATGCTTCCAAAAATTCCATTTGTTAATCATGTACAAGAAAGGTATTCATGACAGAGTTGCTGATATGATTTCTAGACTCGTTGTTAATGTATCAATTTTACTCAAGAATCATTTTGTTTTGCCTTAAAGTTATGTTGAACAATACGCACATGATGCCGACTTTCAAGAGGTGTATTCAAACTTGAGTCAAGGCCACCAAGTTGAGGAATTAGACTACCATGTACATGATAATTTGTTGTATCATTTGAGAAAACTTTGCGTTCCACAGGGAGAGAGAGTAAATATCGCATGGGAATCTCATACTTCTCTTATTGCTGGACATTTCAGTGTAAGTAAAACAGTGGCAAATCTTCAAAGGTATTTTTACTGGCCTCGTATGCTTGAAAGTGTGTCACATTTTATTAGAGGTTGTTCATTGTGTACTGTGAGTAAGCCTAGTAATAGGAAACTAGGATTGTACACACCACTTCCAGTGCCTTCATGTTCATGGGAGAGCATTTCTATGGATTTTGTAAGAGGTCTTGCTTTATCAAGAAAAGGTCATGATTATTTGTACGTAGTTATGGATAGGTTCAACAAGATGTGCATATTAATGCCTTGTAAAAAACAAATTACAACTGAACAAACAACTCAAATTTTCTTTCAAAATGTATGGGTTCATTTTGGATTACCTACTTCTATTGTAAATGATAGTGATTCCCGATTTGTTGGGAATTTTTGGTCAAATTTATGGAACTTGATGGACACAAAGTTGAAGAAAAGTACAGCCTTCCATCTGCAAACAGATGGTCAAACTAACGTGGTTAACAGTACAATTATTCATTTTCTAAGAGGATATTGCAGCAAACATCCTAAGTTGTAGGATGAACAGTTGCATTATATTCAACATGCTTATACCGAGCAAAACACTCTTCTACTCTAACTTCGCCTTTTGAGGCATGTCTTGGTTATTTGCCTAAATCACATTTGGATTTCATCTTTGAGAAATATGTAGTTGTAGATGGACACAGTGACATAGACAGAGCAAAGAAATTCATTGAGAAAATTCAGTTGATTCGCCAAACAATTCAAGAACAACTAGAAATAAGTCAAGGCAAGTATAAGGCAAGGCATGATAAGTATCGTGTGGATCATTAGTTTCAAGTAGATGATGAAGTTTGGCTTTACATTAGCAAGGAAAGGCTTCAAGGTGAAGGTAAAATGTTAAAACCAATCCATTACGCTCCATTTAAAATTCTGGAAAAGATTGATAATTATGCTTTCAAGCTTGATTTACCTTCATATACGCAAATTTATTCCGTTGTTAATGTTGAAAATTTGAGATTTTATGAGCCTCCTTTGATTGAAGATCAAGGAGAAAGTGTACAAATTCCATCAATTGAAGATTTTTCTCCAGAATTTCTTGATGAGCTTCAGCAAGGGACCATACTTGACAAAAGAATGAGGTCATCAAAGAGGGGAAATTTTGATTATCTTTGAGTGGGTCTCAAAGGTACAAATCCATCAAAGGAAAAATGGATTGAAGAGGGGAAAGTGAGGGAACAATACCCTCATCTGTTCAATAACTGAATATAATCTTTTGAGGCCTAAAAGGCTTCCAGTGGGGAGGAGTGATTAGGTGCTCAAAATTATGCTCAAAAATCAAAGTGACAAAATTGTGTTAAACTTAGCTTCAAATTGAAGAGCTTGTCATTCTGAATCCAACGGTGTGAACAACTCTCAAATCCGAGCTCGTATGCAGAAGTTAAAGCAAGTCAAAGTTCAAGTTTGAATTGTCCACATGGCAGGATTGGATGATGTGGCAGGTTTCTTCAGCAAATGAGGAGGCCCCAAGTGACAAGCCACCATTGGCCCCCGCATATCGAAAATCATAAGTCGCGGGAGGAAAGGCCTTATAGAATCGATCCCAACAAGTTCGGGTTGCAATGCGATATCATAGGTCGCAATCGCACACAAGTCCTGCATATCTAAGACCCTTGGTTATCCGTCGATTGTGAAATGCGATAAAGTTCTCAGATGCAATTTTTTATGGATTTCGTTAATACTCATGTTGGTTCCGCCACATAGAAATCACAACATTGTCGCTGTGTTCACAGACCTTGAGCCCGCCAGAATTTGCCAATTGCGATTTGTGATTCGACCAAAAAAATATGGCCCACTGCACAACGAAATTTTTGCCCAGTTAGTGGATTTCAGGTCGAATTTGGTGGTTAGAGGCTGGAATAGGGGAATTTGTTGAGCAAATTGTGGGAGAATTGGGAGAGGTCATAACTTCTTCAGTTATTGTCCAAATTAGGTGCAGAAAGAGTCAATTCTAGTTGTTTTGGCTATTCTGAACTCATTGAGATATGTTTCAGAGGCATTTGAGCATTGTAAAGACATTTTTGTTGTAATTTGGAGCATAATAGAGAGGCCTAAGCATTGGAATATGGACTAAGGAGACATAGCCCAGGAGGGGTGAAATCCTCATCAAATCTCTATGTTGTGTGTTATATTTTGATGTTCTTTGTTGTTATTTTGCTACTGTTCAGCATATGTTTTATGTAAAATTGTTTATAACATTTACATAAGAATTTCTCATGGGAATCAGTTAATTAAGCAAAAATGGTGAATCCTTACGCACTTGACTATAAAATGATAAGCATCTTGGTTTTTTTTTTTGAATGGGGAATTCGCACAACATTACTAATCTGCTCCATTTCAAATTTAAGGCAAATCAGGCATGACAGTGTAAACATAACCTGACTGGGTGTAGATCAGATCAAATATTAAGGCTACTTGTAGTGCATCTTCCTCAGACTGGGGGATGTGTGACATGACATCTTTAGTAATGGGGGCCAAAAGTGATTTAAGGAGCCAATCCATATAGATACAGACTTTGAATTTAGGGGCTCTACATACGCTCCTCCTTTTACACCATTCTTGAACATGGTCGGATAAGCAAGTGGCAAGATGTTTTACAGAAATAAGTCAAACATTTGGTATTGGTGTCATAATGGAGACGTAACTGGAAATGGGAAATAAAATATTTGGCAAGAGTCGCAAAAGTGGAATGAGTGGCTTTGGGTTGATTGACATACCACTTAGTAGTAGCTCCAGTGAGCGTGCGTTGGAACAAACAAAGACGGATGTAATCTTCTGTAATGGAATTTGATGAACACCACACGTGGAATGAGCGAACAAGATTAGTGGGATCTTCTCCAAGATTACCTTCAAAATTTGGGATGTATGAAGGGAGTTTAGTATGCATAGCTAGCTAAGTGGAATCATGGAGAAGAGATCATTGATAAGATGGATAAAATAAGATGGATAAAATTGGGGAGACTCAAACCAACCATAAAGGAAGCAATGGAGTAGGAGTGACCAAACCAGTGGGGGTTCTACTGGTGGGGGTACCCTGGTTGGTACCTAGTTTACCACCCTAGTTTCCTGCACCCACGTTGGTGCTCAAAATAGTGGTGGTACAGGGTTGAGAAGATGCAGAATCAAAGGATGAACTGGAAGAATCACTAGAATCAGAATCAGAATGATGACTCGATGAAGGACTGGCGAATGTACTCTAACTCAATGGGGAGGAGTAATATGTCCAAACGGGAATTAAGCATGAAGACCTCGAAGTCTCCGTGACAAATGCCTAGGGGGCACAATGATGTCAAGGCAATAATGATATAAGAACTAAGGGCGATGATAGGAATAAAAGAGCAAAAAACAACAAGCAAACACCTAGTGCATTGATGCCAAGAGTAAACTAAGTAGATTAATGATGTAACTATAATACAAGAAAACATGTCATATCAAAGAAAAAGACCTCTAGCCTATAAGTGATCTAAATCCTCAAACAATTCTAGAACTCCTATTTTAGATGCCCTTCCAAAGAACTTCTTACATGACAGAATTTGATCCCTGCAAGCAGAGTTTTCCAGAGAAAGGTAGGATAGAGAACCAACTACACTAGATTGCCTGCCACAGGTTGGGTAGCCCTAAGGAGATCTGTTCGCACAATGACCTAGCCTAACCCCATTTGAATCAAGTTTCTGACACACTCCGACTTTGGATCGCAGGACAATGAAGAATTTTAAGATCACTGCTTCTATGTCTCAATGAAAGCGATTGATCGATGTTATTGGAAGCCTATCCCACGATCCTACACCTACACTGCAAAGATATTTTGACCCTGGTGCCCAAGTGGGCTTAATCTATGTGTGTTGAGTTATTAAGGTGTAGTGTTTCAAGTCTTGGATTGGCGGTGTTAACCAAGCTCACGTTCACTTAGGGTGTGTGTGTGAAAATAATGTGTCAAGTGGATGAGTTAATTGAGCATGTTTTTTGATGCCAGGTGTTGCTGAAAATGAAATGTTGAAATACTGTAAATAAATCTAGAAATGATAGAAAATAAATAGCCAAACAAGCACACATAACCCCACCCACAAGTGTTACCAAGCACCTAAGCAAGAGAGGGCAAACGAGCTACTCAAAGACACATAAAAATGCCTAAATGCTATAATTTCAAGGGATTGAGATCTACAGGCACTAATATGCTATAAATGGTGTAGAGAAAAAGCAAAAATTAGAGGTGAAAAATGCTGCAAAGGATAGGAGTGAAGCTCTAAAACCTAGGATGATCAAGAGGATCCTAAGGGGGAAAAGGAAAACTTGTACTCTAAAGGGAGAAAAGGTAAAAATAAACTTATCCAAAAGAAATGAAAATTAATGGATCAGACTCTAAAAATCAGTGGTTGAAAATGTTGAAACCCTGGACTCCTCAATGAAAAAATCTCTTCCTAACAATGTGGAGGTGTACTCTAAACCCTACGGGGCTTTTTCCTTCCTCAAAGAGGCAAACTAAGTGTATCTAGGCCTAGGGGAGACAAAAAACAAAGGTGAATTACCCAGACAACACTCTCATTGATTCTGAATTTTTTTTGGAAAAAATACCAAAACACGCGTACTGACCTGGAATAGTAGAAAACACAGTTTTTGGGCAAAATAGTGCGCTCTAGAATGCAAATCAAGGGTTGAAAAGTGTGTTTTTCTCCTAGGACTCTCAGTGGACAAATCTCACACAAATTTCATCATCTCCTGCTCGACTTCTACCTGTGACCAGCGGAAAGAACCAGAAAAACACCAGAATCCAAAAATTTGACAAAAAAGGGATAATACTAAAAATAGAAACTGAGAGGCTAAAAATAGTTGTGGAAAACCCTAAAATTTACTGAAACTTTAGTCACCCAAGAACATTGTTATTACATTAGCGGATTCACCATTTGTTGATGACAAATGTAATTAAAAAGCCACTCGAGTCACCATTTGTTAATGTGAAATTTCTTGGAAGGCTGCCAAAAACATATCACTTAAGTCACTAGGTGACAAATGACCCTCACAACGATTTAATGGTTGCTTATGATTTAGATCCACAATAAGAATGGAAAAAACTACAACAAAGATATAGATGATCCAAAACAACAAACAACTGTAAATATATCTAGTGCAATAACCCAAATGGGAAGACTTTGATTGAATAAATTATTTATTAAAAATGCCTTGTGAAAGATATCTAAACAAGGGTCTGCAAATCCCTCTCTGTGGGATGGGTCCTTTCATGTCCTTAATGCTTCAGTAAACGATCTTCTCTCTCAATATGTGAAAAACCTAGACAAAATGTGGAGAACTCAAGTGGGAGCTCAAAAGAAAAGAGATGATAATGGTGACGATGATAATGATCATGGTGAAGAATGAGTGAAAAACCCTCCTATTTATAACAAAATATTAAGTTAATCTCGAAAATGGAGAATAGTAAAATAATATTGACCAAATCAAGGTCTAATCACATGGAATACTTTATTATATTTATTGGAGAGGGAAATGATATTTAAAATGGTTAAATATTCTCATTTAGAAATAATTAACAAATAAAATGATTTATTAATTATTTCGTGAGGATTAAGAATGGTGTAAAATAATTATTAAATAGTGATTTAACAATTATTCCAATAATGGAAATAAGGAATAATAAATAAATAGTGATTTATTTATTTATTCCTAGGGGATTTAGTCAATTGTGACAAGGAATAATTATTTAAACAATGATTTAATAATTATTCCGAGAGAAAATTAAATAAATAATGATTTATATAATTATTTTCATGAGTTTTTTTTGTTTTTGTTTTGTTTTTTGTTTTGTTTTGTTTTTAAATCATAAAATAATTTAATAAAAGTGGTTTACTAAATTAATGTCCACAATGAAAGTAATTTTATTATGGTAAAATTAATACTACATGGTGTATTTTGATCCACCTAGTTAGAAATGGCAAGATCATCATTTTTTGGTGATAACACTTAGGTAGGGTTGTCGAGAGAAACAACTGCAAGTGGGATAGTGACATTTGTTTGCCCAACCTCTGTAAAAAGAGTCTTGTTAGGGTGTATATTTTTCACTTCTTTACAATCTACAAAAGCATGCGAGTAGGTATTATGAAATGTACACCAGGGGGTATTTTGAGGTGTGGGGGATGAGGCATAAGCTACATTAGAAGAACCAGAGGAAGACATACCATTTATGGCTTGAGGATATCAAATTCGAGGACCCACTTTGTGTTCCACAGCTAGGGCCCGAATAAATGCCTTGTCCAATGAAGTACTATCAAACACCTCAACTTCTTGGTGAAAAAACATTAGCAAACCATAATTAAATTTGTTAATTAGTACCTCTTCTCGATCAGAGATATGGAGTTGAATGTGCAACTTACAGAAGACATCAATGTAAGCTTGCACTAATTGAATTGGTATTTATCGAAGTTGTAACCATTTGGCAAGGAGATTTTGGATATATCTTAGGGGATAGAAGTGTTCTCTCAAGGCCTAGAAAAAGTTATCCTGTTATGAAACCAGCTCAAGAAAAGATAGAAAAGATCAACGCCTTAGAATTCAGCCTCTTCGAGGGGGCAACCTCCTTTACATTACATAAATGAATAATTCTTGGATGATACAAATGAAAAGACCTCCTTTCTATATACAGGAGTCTAAAGGGTCATTATATAATCAGAGCCTACATAACAATAATAATGTAAGGGCACAATAATAACAATAGTGGGCTTCTATGGGGCACAATAGTAACAATATGGGAACTGCATGGGTACATCAATACAATAAGGGGGTTGTACTAATAATAATAAGGAGTTACACTAGTAGTATAGGGGCCTAACATATCCCAAGAGGTGATAGTTGTCGATTTGGTCTCTGCTGGTTCTCCAAGTTCGACAACCAAGGACATATTCTCAAGATGAGTATCCCACCATGTTTGTGCCAGACCTTCCAATTGTAGACTAGCAATTTGAAGTTTCATTTTCTCTTCCATCATTGGACATGTTCTGAAATAGTTGGAGAGACTGCGGATCCAAGAATCAACAACCTCACCATTCATTTGGCCTGAGAATTTGGGCAGATGAAAGCATGTATTGAGCTGCATTTTCCCTGGAGGGTGCCGTTGTTGTTGTAGTGTAATTAGCTCTTGAAGAGCCATGGCTAAATCATGGACCGGTGAATCCACAGTCAAGGGCTTTTGACGGGGAGGCATTATTTTCATCCACTGAATGGATTGAAATGTATGACCCTAAAAAGAATTCTTTGAACATGTGTATAGCTTCCAAGAACTTATGCTTTGATACCAATTGATCTACTTGCATATTTGAAAAACTTATTCAAAGAATTACATAACAATCTACATGCAAGAAAAGAGAATCACACAACAACTCTAGAAACAATATCATATTTTGTTATGCGGGAGAGATGAGCATTTTATAAACAATGCAAACATTCTCCTTATCTACATTTGTAATTACAAAATATATTGCCTAAAAATCAAATACATTATTATATAAAAGCAAATACATTGATATGTCTCTTTCTTTCCTAGTTTTTTAGATGTTTCCATCTTTCCCACTCTTAGATGATTCCAAGGAAAGGAGTGTGCTTTTTCTTGGTTGCCCAGTCAGTTAGATGATTTTGATTGGTGTGTGTTTCTTGGTTGCCTAAATATAATATTGAAATTGAAGGTTTGAATATTGCTACAACACATACTTGTAACCCACATAGGTGTAAGAGAGATGCATTGTGTAAAAGTGCTAGAATGTGTGAAAGTATCCATAATGCGTCTTTGATTTGCTTGATATGTTTCATTCAGTGCATTTTTACTTGTGTGGTTCTGGTTCATTTTTTTGCAATATATTATGTAGAGATCCAAAAGGTGATTATATAGGATAGAGATCAACGTTTTGACATTTTGACTGGAGGTTCCTCTTATGCGATGAGATCTAAGTTTTTCCACCATAGAACTACTCTATGAAGTACATTGATTTGATACATAGTGTTAGGTCACTATAATACTAGAGTAGTCCCCTTATTTTTATTGTTAGTGTAGCCCTGCATTGTTAATTTTGTGCCCATAGAAGCCCATTATTGTTATTGTTGTGTCCTTACATTATTCTTGTTATGTAGGCTCTCATTATAATTACGATCCCTTAGATTCCTATATATAACAAGGAGGTATTTCCATTTGTATCGTCCAAGAATTGTTCATTTATGTGATGTAAAAAAGGTTTCCCCCTCGAAGAGGGTATTTCTCATATCGTTGATCTATATTTTCTTCTATTTTGAGAGCTAGTTGCATAACATTTGGTATTATAGCTTTGGATTCTAGGGTTTCACTGCTTCAAATAGGTCATCTTGGAATTTTCACAATAACTTTTTTTATAAGACGATTAAGAAGCTAAAATTTCTACCACAAGGAGCCTAAATATTGGTGAAATTCATGTAAAAATTTTAGATCTTGGTTCGCTATATTTTTTGAGATATGGTTCGAAGAAGTTAATGTTTTTGTAGGCTCCAGAATTCAATTTCAAACACGTGACCTAGGAAAAATCGTCATAACTTTCTCTGTGAGCATCGAATTTGAATTTCGTAAAATATTGATGAAATTTCATGGACTGTAGTTTTTCATATATCATTTTTAGGACCGAAGGCTGAAAAATGGACACGTGGGATTGCGTACAAGGTTGCTCTACTGAACCAATCTATAATCAGGACATCGTGGGAGATTGGGCATAACATTTTCATGAAGAATCCAATGTTGGTTAAAAAAAAAAAAAAAAAAAAAAATCCTCAGAGAGCTACCAAAGGAAAATATTTTAGACCGCGGAGATTTGAAATTACAAAGATACAATAATTTCAATATCGAGCTCCTAAAAAGAAAGATAAATGTGTGTAATTTTTTAAATTTTGCATAATTTTTGTTTGAAAAGTCAGTTTGAAGTGATTCAAAGGGAATAGTGAAGCATATATATCGTTGTTTGATTACAAAATGCCTCAAAAACAAAATGTACACACCTAGTAAGCAACCAGAAAGCTCTATTATGATGCATGAAGAAAAGGAAGAAATGCAACATGATTTATCAAACCAAGTGCAACAAATTTCGCTCTCGCAAAGAGTAACCAAAAATGAAATGGAAGCTAATATGGATGGTTTGAAATTGGACATAGAAGGAATGATGAATTTCAATATGGAAGGTTTGAAGGATGGCTTAAAAATAAAAATGAAAAGGGACCTCAAAGGTTTGACAAAGTTTCTACAAGAAATGCTTCCTAGTGGTGACAAGGTACTCCACGAAAATCATGATGAGGATAAAAGGAACACGAATTATGATTTTAGAGGCTCCCATAGTGGGTTGAAGGCTAACCACATTCCAAATCTTAATATGAGGAAGTTTGATGGCAAGGATCTGGTAACATGGATACTACAGATGGAGCAATTCTTTGATCTACATGATGTTCTAAACACACAAAAGGTACGCATTGCACCTTTATACTTAGAACAAAACGAGTTTGTGTGGTATTGATGGCTTTATTCTCGTAAATGTCACTTGGATTTTTTTTACAGAATAATTGGTAGCACATTATGAGGATACAAATAGAAATACTTTCTTTAGCCAATTGATAAATCTCAAACAAAAGGGTTCAATGGCAGAGCACATTGAGGACTCCCAAAGATCAAATATCAAGTTAAATGATATTTCAGAGGAGCATAGGATTTCCATGCATTCATAGGGACTTTAATGGATAACATCCAACATGAGATTCACCTTTGGGAACCCAATTTATTGGAGAAGGCATTCAAGGTGGCAAGAAAAGTTGAGAGCAAAATTATCGCAACAATAAAGTCTACCACTCACAACTATAAATATGGAAGTGTTGTTGCTACTAGCCTTCCACAACCTACAAGGTTGACACCACAATAATTAGAGGAAAAAAGAGCAAAAGGGCTTTGTTACAATAGTGATAGGCAATACACTGAAGGTCATAAGTTTGATGAGAATAAATTATTTTACATAGATTGTGAAGAGGAGGAAGAAAAGGAACAAGAAGCATCAAAAGAAGAGGATATACACCAAGAACCAACCCCCCGAAAAAGAATAAATGAATTAGAAAATATATTGTAATGCATTGGAGAGAATTGCCACTCCTCAAACTCTCAATATAGAAGTATATAGCAAGAAGAATAAGGTAATAATGCTCATTGATTTGGCTAGTACCCATAATTTTATTCATTGTAAGATAGCCAAGGATTTTAATTGCTTTCTATATCCAACACTATAGTGTCAAGTGATGGTTACAAATGGAGGAATTATAATTCGCTCTAGAAATTTCGATAATATCAAGCTAACCATGGGAGAATATGTATTATATAGTCCAATGCTTTCCATTACAATGGGTGTTGCTGATGTTGTACTAGGAGTCCAATGGCTACAATCTTTGGGAACGATAACTTTTAATTTTCAAGAAATTTTCTTGAATTTTTTTTGGGAAGGAAAGGAAATTGATTAAGGGGTATTGTAGTGAAATCGGGAAATATAATAATCTCTAGTGGCATGATATATCCTTTGAACAAAGAACAATGGGACGTAATTGGACAATTATGCTCAATAGAGGTTCAAACACCGAAATTATCTATTTCTCCAGATCTCCAAAACATATTAGACAATCATTCTAAGGTGTTTGAGACTCCTAAAGGCCTCCCACTAATTTGTGATTATGATCATATTATTCTGTTGATTCTAGGAAGTGTTCCTCCAAACATCAAGCCTTACAGATATCCCTATGCCCAAAAAAGTGAAATTGAATGTATGGTTGTAGAAATGCTAGAGGTGTTGGAAACCTTTGAGCACTACTAAGAGGGGGAGGGTGAATTAGTAGTGTGATCTATATATGATTTTTACCTTTTATTACTTCACTTACTAAATCACACAAATGTTAGCAACTACTCTTTAAACATGTGCATCACATAATCATAACTTAAAACCATAAGCAACAATATAAACAATAAACAATGCACACAATCACATCACACATAAGACACAATATTTCTGGTGGAAACCCTTCTAAGAGAAAAACCACCCTTGCTATTGCTACTCTGCTATGAATTTTGATTATGTTAAGAAATTGGTCTTTTACATAGCTTTCTGACTCCCATTAGCATGGAGACTCAACCTCATATACAAATGCCAACACACATTAGCTTGGAGACTCTATTCTCTATGGATCTATGAACTACCATCTGCTGAAAGCCACCACGATCAATCGATCCTCGCCCAACTCCAATTTGGCTATCTAACTACCACTAGATGAGAAACTATTCCTTTCACTGAAGCTTCGATATCACTTCTCCTCTCTCATGGAGTCATTGCTTCTCTACCACTATGCAGACATCCTTTCATCAATTTTCAATCTAGATCCAAGAGTCTATTCTCAACAAGAATTCAACTCTGCATATATTCTCTCAGTAGCAGTATCTCATCATCAAATCAAATAAAAATTCCATAAACATATTTTCTCCAAATAGCAAAATTGTGGCCACATCAAATATGAAAACAATCAAACCCTCACAGCAATAGAATGTTGCATAATACAAATAACATCATAAGACACTATGGATATGTTCCAAATGCATCAAAATATCCTCCAAAAACAAGAGTGATAGGACCACCAACATATACTCCAACAACATACAAAAACTTATCCAAACAATCTCCACTCGGGTAGCCTCAATTCTGATCTATTCTGTAACATGCTTAAGATCAACTCACTATTCATTCATTAACACTCATTCACTGAAGGATCTATGCTCTACTCAAAGTCTAAGGCATAATCACTCTATGCAACCATCTCTCCACTTATACACTCAACATCTAACACCGTAAACCACTAAGTGCCAAAGACAAGAATATAAAACACGCAGGGCTAAATTGAGCTTGGGGCCAAGATCAAGGGTGCACAAATTGGACCAAATAAATTCACTAACATCACTACTTGTGCACTTAATATGTTCACATCATTGGAGGACTTTTAAAACCTTTTCTAACCTTATCCAATTAATTTTGAAGATTTTGGGAATTACCAAGTTAATTTTTACCTGAGAAACACGAGAAATGCAGGGAAAAGTCACTTCCAAAAAGCATACACTACTACTTCTGTGAAGTAAACCTACATATGTACATTGTTCTTGTGAAGGAAACTAACATATACCCAGAAAACTTCAAATTTTCCACACTTCTTGGCTCCAATCTTCCTGAAACTGATTCTCTTCTTCTCTAAGCACATGTACAAGCCCAAACCTCTAACATAGATTCTAACACATCTGCAAGTGGATAAAACATGTCTCCCAAGTGTCACTTCCAAATTGACCTAGAATAACAAAAAACAAGGTTGGAAAGAGTGCCAAAAAGTCCTCCACTCTCCATCAATCTTCTCCACAAGCTACAACACCTTTGATAGCCCTAAAATGCTCTGCAACACCTTTGACAGGCCTAAAATACTCTACAACACCATCATCAAGCCATCACATCACTACAACAAGTCATCCTCATAAGCATAGACATGAATACATAGTTGACAATTCAACTAGTATGCCATCAACCATATCCATCACATGTAGATTTGCATCATAAACCTGTAGCAGCATCATCAACCAACCAATGCCATTATTTGACCATCATGAGTGTTCCATCAAGTTTGTTATCATCACAGGATCAATCATCAATGCCAACACATACTGACACAGACCAACTGCTCCATTAATCTACATCATCATGAGGTTGACATAAGAGCATGACCTCATAAGGTTGACATTAATGCCATCACAATCATCCCAATGCCAACACAACTAGATTCAACCATGCTACAATGAATGACATCTACACATAAGCTAAGATACAAGTGGTTAACATCAATTCCAACATGAGCTAGGTGCCATCATCAACTAGTTGGACCATGCACACCATAATGCCAACAATACCCCCCTGGATGTTGAATAGTTGGCATTGTCTAGGTTGCTAGTGGCTGCAAGTGCGTTGGAATTGATGTAAAAATTCATGTTGGGAGATGTGTCGGGTAGTTGGAATTGCCCAACTATTAGCAAGAGTGCTGGCATTGATATCAACTAGACTAGCATGGAGGTTTGTGCCAACAAATGTAATATTTGATGTCCACTAGGAAAGATGTGATGGCAGTAGATGTGTCAAGCTTAGGGGAGTCCCATGGTTGCTGCAGTACTCTATATAGAATCATCACAGTAGTGGGATTATTGTAGAATCCATAAAATTATGACTATGGTAGTTTGGAGCCTAGAATTCTAGGCACAAGAGAAGGGCCAAGGTGCAAGAACAACATAAATTTTGCAGCCATTTCTAAGGAAGAAAATGGGCTCAAAGCCTACATCAGGCCTTCTCCACTGGAAATTACTCTTAAATATATTTCCAATGGTATGTGGAAGTCCATGAATGGCCCTTGGGATCAAAATTTATGGAATGTCGAAGTCAGGATCTTGAAGTCCTAAGCAGGCCGAAATATCGAAGCAAGCCAGCATATCGAGACCTCATAATTTCATAACCTTAATGAAATTCCTTTTGAGAAAAGTTCAAATCTGATACTAGGTTAGTAGGTTCCAATTTCGAGACCCAATATCGAAAGGATGGAGCAGGCAACATATCGGAGGTTGGAGCCTTGGTACCTCAGAAGGACAAGACAATCAAAACCTTAGAAGGCTTGGAATATTGGAACCTCATAGTAGGCAACATATTGAAACTTTGCAGCTTTGGGAGGTTGAAATTTTAGAGATCGAGACCACTTAAGTTCTTAATAGTTCAATTATTTAAAAGTTCCAAGGTTTGCGAGGAAGAGGAAATACAAAGGAATTCATTGAAAAGCAAAGGACCAAGTTACACCTTTCTCTCTCCTCCAATAAGACACATGGCATTAGGTGATTAGCCATGAGAAGCTGATGAGGCAGATGATGTTAGCATGATGTGGTTATACGGAGGACACATGTCAGCCAATTTTGAAAATATTGGGTGGCTTAATGGGGCATATCTAGATGACATGTGTCACCAGTAAGGACACACCACGTGGAGTTGATGACCTCAGTATGATGTCATCTCGAAGGTCAAAAATTTTAGAGGTTGGATTTTTCGTAACCCCATCTAATTTTTATATGGGAAATTTCTGATTTGATGTGTGGAGCTCTGATGAGACTGGCACATGGTTGTGGGACACCCTAAGGACCAAGGATGTAGAGCGGGGTTAGAATCTAAGTGCTATGAATAATTTTAGATCTCAAAATTTCGTAACTCCTGTAATAACGCTTTATGAAAAGGTTCCGATGAAAGGGGCTCCAATGTATTGGTGCCTGGGCGAGGAAACCAATAGAACCAAGGGTGTAAAGCAAGCTTTGCACCTAAGTGCTATGTGATGCCACATGGGAAGTATTTCAAAGGCCAAAATTTCAGAACTCCTTTGTAATTGAAATTTGGGATTTCATAACATATCTTTAACAAAAGTTACAATAAGTTGTGGCTCTGAAATTGCACTATGGTGTAAAAAATATGAAATGGAAGCACAAAGTTGTATGGCAGATGGACGATTCGGTAGCAAGGACCATAATCATGAAGAGGAGTTGGTCAATGAATTCAAGGAAGCGAGTACCACGATGTGTAGAAAAGAGCGCTGAGGCTTGTCTCAATGTTAAAAGAAAGGCATCCCTGATCTTTCCGTGCACGCCTTAGTGAATTAAATAAAGTGCAAAGAAGCCATCCTCAAGTAAAATCAAGCTTTAAGATCCATAAATAAGCATGGATAATTCTTGGTTTAAGTGTGTAGGTGGACTGATAATTAATTCTTAGTATGGAGATCACTCATATGCCCATTCTCAGTGATTAATGAAGTAGCAATGGCTAATTCAAATGCAACAACAGGTTGGAGAACCATGGTAGGAGTACACTTAAGCAGTCTGGATGGTAGAGACAACATCGACCAATATGTAACAGAAGAACAAAATAGAGGAGCACAATTGAGCAAAATAGAGGATGCAGCATGGTTGAGTGTGCTATGAGGAAAGCTTTGTGTGAGTGTGTGCACTATGTGAGGCCAAGTGAGCCTGTTCGTTAGAGAAGAGGTTGAGAGTGCCTATGCAGAGAAAAAAGACCCCAAGAGAGAGTGTAGTGTGAGAAGAGGCTAAAGGTGCCTATGTAGAGGAAGAAGGATGAGTGAGCCTGTGTTGTGTGAGAGGTCAAGAGAGGCTAGGGATAGAAGGGGCTGAGTGCTGAAGGCATGTTGTTGAGAGGAGAAGCATGAGAGCTAAATATATATATTGTAAGAGAATAGGGTTAAGAATAGTTAATGTTGTAGTGTAGATAGTGGGCTGTGAGGAATGAATGTTGTTGAGTAGAATAATAGAATGCAACAAAGTGAGCAGAGGATAGAGAACAAAGTTGATATCAGGTAGAGTGGCTTCCAATTACAGTGAACATTGAGTTCCTACTTGAGTGTGGGTTGGAGTCAGCATACAAGAAGTTGGTGCTTCCATCTCTAGTGGGTGATAGAGAAGGATTGGGGGTTGGTGCCTCCTACAAGTTGGTGCTTTCATAAATGCAAGGAGATGCAAGTTGGTTCTTGCAACAAATCCTGAAGTTGGTGCTTCATATGGTTCTTC
This sequence comes from Pinus taeda, assembly GCA_000404065.3. Classification (NCBI taxonomy): domain Eukaryota; kingdom Viridiplantae; phylum Streptophyta; class Pinopsida; order Pinales; family Pinaceae; genus Pinus; species Pinus taeda. The sequence goes on from APFE031655366.1 coordinate 25,431, forward strand.
TGGTAAGATGGACACGTGTCTACAAAAAGAGGGAGTTGGTGCTTCTAGCTAGTGAGTGCTAGCAAACAATTAAAGGAAGTTTGTGCTTCCTGTGAGTGGTGGCTCACAAACAAATTTATGTAATAGACTAGGTGCTCTTATTTTACATCAATAACAACAACAAGCTTTGGTGGTTTTTTCCCGAAAGGGTTTCAACGTAAAACATTTTTGTCATAGATGTGCTCATGATGTGTATGCTTGTGTTGATTCATATGGTTGTTGTTATGGTGTGTTAATGATTTCTCTCATTTAGTGGATGCCAAGTTTGAATGAGTGAAAAATAAATTGGCATAAAAAGTTAAAATTAGCCTTAATACTTATTCACCCCCCCTCTTAGTATTAACATTTTTTCCAACGCTGGATGCCAACAATACCCCCCTTTGGCATTGATGGAAACCATACATAAACTTAAGACCATCATCTTCTATCTCTCCCCCTTTGACATCAATGGAAAAGGGCCAACTCCATATGACAAGGCAGTAAGAATTGAAGCACAAACACTAGAGTGATACATCTCTACATGGTTGAAAAATAATGCATATCAAAGATCACCAATGTCTCCATACAAGTAGAAAGAAACATATATAACCAATCATCATCCTCTATCTCTCCACATATCAAAAACAACCAGCAACAAATATACCAATCCTCATTCAGAGCAACATACCAACCAACAACTACTAGCAACAAGTAGCAGTATGCCAACATAAGGCAACAACAAGCATCATAAGCAACATCATCATATTAGAAACTATGAAAAACATCAAGTATAACATCAACATGCACATGAGCATCAATCCACAATATCCCCCATATCTACATAATAGCAACCACCAAATATCTCATCACATGAGGCCAAAAACCCCAACTGTCATAACATATTATGAGGCACACCATGAACGCCTCAAGAAGATCACAATGCCAACAATGTATGGATGAAGAAAATTGGAACAAATAATGCTCCCCTTGAACATATGCCATCACCAAAATCGACTCCAACCTATAATGAACCACTTTTGTGGCAAACAATGTTTCCTTTGACAAATAGAAGCATCATATGGACTGAGACTCCACATGACCATGACTCAAATGACATATACATTGATACGCACATGGCTGTAGCAATGACATAAGACCTTATACATAACTCATGACTAAATGACCCAAAGGATAATACAATATAAGTAAATGGCTCCATGAGGATTATACATATATTTTCAATGAAAATACTTCGCTGCTATGATCATCCTCTATGGAACAATGACTCAAATACATGACATATCATGACTATTACATCATCATTAGCCCATACATATGGCTGCAAAATAGAATCATGATACTCCTCGAAAACAAGCTTATCACCATGATGACTCAACAACTATTGACTGAATTCTGTTACAGATCCATTTGGGCACATAAAATCCCAACATTTAGATCAATGATTTAGGACTCATCAAACCCTAAAATCAGTTGTTTCATGCCCTAAACAAGTCAACCCTTTGAATGCCTCCTTCCCAGACAATTTCATGACTTGAAGACATCCAGAAATTGCCTTTAGAGGGACCAACGTAGGTAAGCCCTTATGAAGGTGCGCTACAGAGCAGCTAAGTCCCCTGCCAGGGTGCTTTACAGAGCACTTAGGCTTCCTTTCACCTGCACTGGGAAAGAATGAGCGAAATTCACATAGGGTTTGGGAATATTCTTATCTTATGGAGTCATCTAGAAGTTTCCCTGTCTTATCAACTCCTGTGAGCTCGAAAATGGATGAGGAATGAGTTAAGGATCATCCTATCCTCTCATCCCTTCCTTCATGGAGCTAATTCTAAGTATGGAAGGCCATTCAATGTCACCATTAATGACAAAACCTCCTTCATCTTCCTATAAATTGACCACTCATCTAAGTGATCAGGGGCTGGACTATGTTGAACTGTAAGGAGATAATGCTGCTATGAGACTTGACTTTGGAGAAAATGATGTGATGCCACAAGCTTGTCTTGCTTTTGATGTGATGTGGATGGGATCCAAGCTAGAGGAATGACTTTGAATCAGACACTGATGTTGTAATTCCTTCTTTTATCTAATAAAGTGTTTGAACCTTTTTCCATATTTGTGTTCTTTCATAATGCTTATATGTATGAATTGCTTCTGATTCCTTTCATTTATATTCAATGGATCGTATGCTTTGATCGATTTTCATCTTTTGCTGTGTTGACAGGGTACTTTTCAAGTAGTTTAAGTATGGGAAGGAGCGACATAATCAATACAAGGGAGACAAGAGGAAAGCGGAACTACAGGTAGGCCTTCTATCTTCTCTTCTTGTCTATTGTTTATAAGGAAAGTCTAAAACACTTTAAACTGTTGTTCTAGGCACAACTACTTGTCTAGTGAATAGTGTTTATCCGTAGATGCTAAATTCTCCAAAACAGAATCTCAACCAATACATAATGATGAAACAATAGAAAATACATGGCTATAGTAATCATTATACAACAACTCATACATGGTTGGTCCATGTCGCAAGTGATATCATTACATCCTAAAATTATGATCACAATCTATGCATGGCTGCACATCTTTTCAACCAGTTGTTAGTGGAAACCAAAAGCATATACGTCTAAAAAATGTTCTCTTTTTCATTCATGAAAACACATATAAATCTGCCACAAATTACTGAGTGAGAAAAAATGAAGAAAATGTTGAATATCACATGTAAATCCATACCATGCATATCTCCCCTAAGTTCAATATACCTCCAATAGACAGGTTGATCATGTGGACCTGAATGTGCACCAGGCTCAAATGAACTCATTATATGTTGTTGCAACAACTCGTCATACACTTGTTGGCTTGAGGGGGCCTAAACCCAAGTTCAGAGTTCGTTGCGCTAACCAACAAAACCCTTTATCACTGGCTCTTTCAGCAATGATCTGCTCATTTAGACTGCAATTTGACCCGAGGCGATATTGGGGGATGCTAGTACCAGGTTTTCGCATCCATAAGGATTATGGAGTGTGGATCTTGACTTAGTCTAACTCACATACAGATCTATTACTAAATAAATATGCCAAAATGAACCTTACTTATCCAGATAATTTATAAACAGAAAGTTTGCAAACACATAGAAATATGAAGATCTGACTTCAAATATTTCTTTATTAGCTCAGATCCTTTAGTTACAATACTTATTTCCTTGGGCACGTAGCTGTAGGGGCCTGCGCACACAACTATAGACTTACCAAGGTCTCCATGCACATAGCTGCAGGAGCCTTCCCCTTCACTAAACATGGAAAGATATTACAATTCAGACTCAATTCATCACCGAAGACATCCACTTCATTCACTTTGACTCACTACAATAACTCTTTATATAGCCTTTCTTCTTACCATACCATGGTCCACAAAACATGGGTGGAGCTCAAAACATACAACTTAATCCCATCCATTTAGAAAATAAGGGGCTTTGACCCATCCCAAAGTCCCTACGACTCTTAAAACTCTACACGAAGCATGCTCTGCTGCTCAAAATGCAGGCTCTTTATAAAACATTGACTTAGGGGGACCCTACCAATCAGGAGCAGATCATTTCAGCACGGACAAAGCCATGGGCCAATGAATCCATTCACTTCTCACATACAATGGAGAGAAAGTTGTAGATCATAAGGCATATGCAAAGAACCATCAGTCTGGCGACATCAAGGCTAATGACATAGAAGCTAGTAGAGGAAGTACGACAGGCCGCCATGTGTGCAGAGACACTTCAACCTTTGAAGGATGCATATAATGGTCTCAAAGCAAAGTTTCAGGATATACTAGTTGAGTGACTCGGTACTAGTCACATCTTTGTGTTGGGGGCCTATTGGGTAGGGTTCCCCTAGGTCAAAGTTTTGTAAAGAGCCCGCATTTTGAGGAGTGGAGCGTGCTTCACGCATAGTTTTAAGAGTCGTAGGGGCTTTGGGGCGGGTCACTTATTTTGTAAAGGGAAGGGATTAAGTTGTATGTTTTGAGCTCTATCCAGGGTTTGCAAACCATGATATGGTAAGAATAAAAGCTATATAAAGAGCTATTGTAGTGAGTCAAAATGAATGAAGTGGATGTTTCGGTAATGAATTGAGTCTAAATTGTAATATATTTATGTGTTTAGCGAAGGGGAAGGTTGTTGCAGCTATGTGTGCGAAGACCTTGGTAAGTCCACAGCTGCGTGTGCAGGCCCCTGTAGTTGCATGCACAGGGCAAGAAGTATTATAAGTGAATGATATAAGCTAATAAAGAAATATTTGAAGACAAATATGCATATTTCTATGTGTTTTCATACTTTCTATTTTATAAATTATCTCTGCATAATTAGGGTTCATTCTGGCATATTTATTCATTAATTGCATCGCGAAAGGTGGAGTGTTGTTTTATATGATGAATAATGCATGTTAGAATAGGAAGGCGCAATGCGCGAGCTTATTAAGTAGGTAATCGAGCTACACTTGTAATAGTAAGGTTAACGGTCATCGAAGGTCAGATCGAGCCCTAAACTGATATAAGCCCTAAAGTCATACTGCATAAACCCTTGGGATGCAGAAACCTGGTTCTAGCATCCCCCAATATTGCCTCGGGTGAGACTGCGGTCTACGCTAGCAGATTGTTGCCGAAAGGGTTGGTGATAAAGGGTTTTTTTGGTTAGCGTAGAGAACTCTAAACCTGGGTCTAGGCCCCCTCAAGCCAACAATGCTCCCCCTGAGGTTATGCACCTCTCATCAATTCTGCAGTCCCCTATAAATATACATTAATAATCATGGAATGCAGGAGGGAATTCTCATCACTAGTTGAAGGGTTTTTACTCCTTCTTCGTCCACATGGTCTTAGGCTGCTTCTTTTTTTCCTTCATCTGCTTCTTCTCTTCCTTCATTGATTTTGTGCTAGGTTCTCTTTTTTTTGCTACTTTTGACGGTTTTTCCTTGAGTAACGAGGCAACAAACAATATCTTTCCATATGGCCAAATCTATGGTAAATATAACACTCCAAATGGCCAAGAGGATCAAATCTTCTTCTTCTCATGCCAAATATAAACATTGCATGAAATGTGCTTCTCCTCCATTGGTTAGACATACAATCTATTGCCTTATGGCCAAATAGGTGACATGCGTAACATTAACGATAAAAATCACAATTATACCTATTGGCCAATCTCCTTGGTTGTTGATATTGTTGCAATCTTTGTTGATTTGATCTGTACGTTTTGCTCCAACAGTTAGCTGCAACAAGTCCAAACTTGTGACAACTATAGAATTGTATCTCATGCATAAAAGGAACAAAAGGGATTTGTTTCCTTTGAAATCTAATAGAGTTACCATGATTATCTCTTCGAAAAAATGATTTTATGAATGTAGGAGGTCCTTGAGATTTTCTTCTTTGCAGCTGGTTTTGGTTGTTTTCTGCTACTAGTTCTTTTGTTTGCTATTTGGCTATTAGTTTTGCTTCTTGTTTCCTCGGTTATCACTTTTATTGTTGCTATTGTTTGCTACAGATTTCTTGGTTTCTTCCTTGGCATTTTTACACTAGACTCACCCTTTTGAAATCCAAGACCAAGTTTATCCAATGGTGATATTTGGATCTCAAGCAAATTATCCAAGGCTACCATGCTCTTGTCCATCATTTGTTGCTTTCTCAAGGAAACCACTTCAGATTCTAATTTCTCAACCTCTTCTACCTTCACTTGATATTTATTCCTCATACATTCCTCAACTTTTTATGATTCTGCCAATTTAATTTTTAAGATGGTACTCTCTTCCTTAAGCTTGGCCTCCTTATCATCACAAATCTGCAATAGTTTTTCTTGACCCTTGCATGAAACTGTTAGTCTAGAATTCTCAACTCTAAGACCCTTAATAACATTCTCATCTTCATTATGTGCTTCAACATGAACTAAATCTCAATCATCAAAATTACAACTCAAAATAAATTCATAAATATTTATACCTTTGGCTTGAATATTTTATGATTCCTTCTCATCATCTGTTGAATCTTGTGCACTAGAAGAATGAGACTCTTGTGGTTGAGTTTCTTATTTCTGAAGGCCCTTCTTCTTGTTCATGTTCCTGTTCTTGTTTCTCTTCTTCTCATTTTCTTTATTTCTGCAGGTACCACCTCCAAATATGGATTTGTTGTAGCGGCTGCAACACCCTACTTTTTTTTGTCTTGCATCCAAATTTCAGAGCCTTCCTTGGTTTGTCCCCTGATTGTTGCAAACACTCAGGCTCATTTCATGAGCTCTTGTCAAGTCTTTACAACCTTTTTTATTAATCAACCATTGGTCATCTTTTGGCATGTTGATTGTTGTGTCATGCTTGCGTCTTGTTTTGGCAATTTTGAAGGTTTGTCTTTATGTGCATGAATCGTTTTCGCTCTATGGACATCGGTCACACTCACAAAAAATTTGCAAGCACTATCGCACAAGTGTCATCATGGTCATTCAAAGATCTATCTGAAGTGTCGCACTTGTCACTCTTAACCTTTATGACAGTCTCACTGAGCACATGTTTGTCTTGTTGATTTGATGTGTCTTGTTGTCGAGTCATGCTGAGTGTGTGATCACAATGTCATGTATGCACAAGTTCACTTGCTCTCACACTTAGCCATTTTTCTTGAAAATATTTCGACAAGACAACCCTCCTCCAACCAGACCTCAAATGAGTTGCACTGCGCAGTGTCAGGTCTTAGTGATCCTGCTCTATTATGCAGAGCTTGAGGTTGTCCTCTGGGTTAGCCTGCACTGCACAATCCTCGAAGCAAGCAAGTCGACTGTCTCCCAGAACTGCATAAAATTTGTTCCTAAGACTGATCCAATTTGCTCTTCCTACAAGATCATTCATTAAGCCTCCCTCTAGTCTTCTAGAACCTGAACTGCATTATGACCCCATGGCTGCACTTCCCCCCAAAACTACACAAAAGTTGCCTAGTTTCTTGCCCTACTCTCTCTACATAAATGACACAGTCATGTGAGTCAGGCCTTTGCTACATGTCACTGCAATGTTCCGAGGAATTGCACAAATTTGACTGGAAGGGCCCTTGCTGGCTTGCCATGTCCTCCTTTGAGAATTGCACAGATATGACTGGAAGGCCCCTTGCTAGCTTGCCCTACTCTCCCTATGAAAATTATGTAGTTTTGATTGGCACCCTCCCTGCTGCCTCACTCTACACTCATCCTGGAAAATACGCATCAATTGCTTGTCCAACACTGTCTCTCAAAAATGCGCAATTATGACTAGTAGTTCCCCGCAGCCCAATCCAACCTTGCTTTGGAAAACTGCACAGAAATGTTTGTCAGTGCCTCTTGCTGCTTGCTCTATCTTCCTCAGAGAATATACATAGATTCACAATTGGATCCCTAGATGACCTACCTAGTCCTCATCCTGAAAACTAGTAGTTCCTCCCGACACCCTACTTTTTCTTCCTCCTATGAACTGCGAAGTTCTACCTAGTTTGGTTCTACCTTGCAACTACCATTTTTGTCTCGGATTATGCAAATCTGCCTCCTAGTGATATTTGCATAGTTTTTCCCAAGAGTGCTCTGGAGCCTCTCATCCCAGCGTGAGCTGTGCTCCACGTAGTTTCAGTGCCTTGTCCTCCCTCCCGGTCACCTGCACCCGAAACGGAAAACAATGATTCATGCTAGACTAGGAGATTTTTGGATTTCATTTTGTCTTGTCATGAGTGATTGCAGGAATAGGTACATTGATGAAACATGGCGTGATGAAAAATGTGATGAAGAAGGAGCACATGTTAGAAGACTTTCTCACAGTTAAACGAACATACGAAGCACATCGAGCAAAAAGTGAAAGGGATACTGATGCAGGAGCATTCAACCCAAGAGAAAATCATTGTAATTAAGTAGACATAGGGGGTCATGTATTTTTAGGAAGTTAGTTTCCTAAGTCTCAAGTTAATGTAATATTTAGGCTTTTAAGTGATTTAATTAGATAATGTGAGATGTTTGTAAATGCTCTCGAATAAATGAAAACATGAGTGGTTATTAATAACAAAAGAGTTAAAAGTCAATGACGACTCTTAAAACAGTTCCATGATTCGAGGAACTAAGGAGAGCTCTAAGGAATTAAATGGAGATTAGAAGTGGACATAGAGGATAGAGAGGATTTAGGAGTCAGTTCAATAGATTTAGGAATGGAACCAGAATTAGTTAAACAGAGCTTTCTGGTATAAATGTAAGCCTATGGGCAGAGTAGAAAAAGAGGCCACTGATGTTTGAAGATCAGGCCTGTGCGAGACACAAAGATCTCATTCTGTAATCATTGTCTATATTTATTAATATAATCAACTCAATTTTGAGTTGGAATGCGTGTTTCGAGTGTTGATTTATATGTGAATTCATAGATTCTGTAATAGGGGGTTGCAGGCAGAGTTCTGTAGAACACAAAGAGGGAGAAAATGATACAGAGGATCACGATGGATCATTGAATCCATTAGAAGCCAAGGTAGAGCTCTGCAAAAGTAGAGATCAAAGAAGAGTGCAAAGTTTAAGCTCAGAAGAGATAGTGCACAGCGGAATAGCGAAGGTCCAGAACCTTTTGAAGAAACCCGGAAACCATCACAACCACTGAAAACAACGTAAAATCTAAGTAAACAAGTCGAACGGAGAAGTGTAGTATGGTTTCACAGTAGCCATTGTATCTTTAAGATCAATGGCCAGCATTAAGTCACATCGGTGAAACACTATCGCATCACATCATTTCAGTGGAGAGGAACTGGGCCTATTGAACTATCGAACTCCGATATTGTGACATAACTGGATTTGAAATTTTATAAAGGAAGATTCATAATCCTATCGAGTTCGAGAGCCTGATCGCATTAGAGCTTTTAAGTGTTTTAGCATCGGGCCTTGAAAACCTCCGACTTGCGATATTGCAATGAAGAGATGTGCCGATAGTCGATAAGCGAAGATCGGAGGTGTCAAAAATCAGAGGTAAAAGAAATCGGTGATTGAAGAAGGCAGAGATAGGAGTAGCACAATAGAAGACTTGGAAGGAGCGGACCCGATGATATTTGTGAATGTGGGCTTATAACTTTTGAAGTCCGGCTCTAGGGTTCGAAGCGGGTTTTCCTTTATTTTGGTGTATTCCGGAAAATGATATAATCACATATCGGGGAAGCAGAAGGAGTATGCTATGTGTCGAGGAGAAGGGATACCCCGATTGCGATAAAGTTAATCTCAAAAAGTGTGCAGAGGCCATACAAATGCAAAAGGTATGTTTGTGGGTTTTTTCCATTATAAATGGGTTTTTCCTTTGTAAATGGTTTGTAAAGGAAAAGAGCGTCGATAGAAGCTTTTATACGATAATTATATATTAACCGAGGTTAGCTAAGGGAAAGGTTATATATATGCGAGCTTAAAGGGTTTCATAAAGGTTGCGAAGGGTTTTCACAATCCTGATAAGAGAGATTTGAGGAAGGCTTTAATAAAAGGGATAATGAAGGTTATGAGGAGGTAAATAGTCTCGATAGGAGGTTTAAGCGGGGTGATTGAGTTCCAATATAAAGGAACTGATAAAAGAGGGCCTTAACCATTTGTGGTTGATGATTTGACTCCTTTGAGAGTTAAATACCTGGGACTAATGAGTGGATGCATTTATATGCATACTGTGGGTGTAAGCGGGGGTAACCCTGCCATAAGATACATATGCATGCACCATCAAGCAAAGACTGAGACCATCGAAGACCCCACACTTTGCCATGTAGAGGTGAAGACATGATACATTGAGAGAACACCCATCATTAAACAACATAACAGTGCAACACGAACACCATATTCAGCCAATACATGTCAACAGTGTCATGTCGAGTTGTTTCATGAGTTGTCTTGAACACATCACTACTATGGGCCATACTTGTTGTAATAAGATGTAATGTAATGTGAAAGTCCAAGAGACACACATATGAAGTTGAAGAGTCATGTAAGTGTTGGCATTATGATAAAAGTGTTGTCCTTTATGGAAACTCACTCAGAGACAGGTACAGGTGATGGCAACTTAATCAGAGGACAGATCTTAATACAGCAGGATAGAAAGAGAAAATATATACACGCTAGTTCACTATATACCAAGTCACGTTTACACGCAGGTTGGCTTCAGTAAAAGCGCGTGTATGTGGAAAACTTATCTTTGGTCCGTGGCGGTTATTCCTTGGAAGTTGTGCCTATGGTTTTGGACCATGGTGTCTCGACGGACGTGTTGATCCCTAGTTTTGAAGTTGATGCTATTGGATTTCTATGGTTTTGGCCCATGGTATTGAGCAAGGCCTAAGGCTATATAAGGAGAAGATCATTAGGCAAAGATGAAGGGTAATGGGTGTCTGATGAAGTGAGAAGATCTGGTATTTTCTGGTTATCTGTTCGGGACGCTTGGCAAGGGTTGGATCTGATAGCGAAGGCATAAGTAATTGTTTCTAGATCTGCACACGGGTTGCCTTTGGAGAAAGCACGTATACACGCAGTTTTGGTACAGTGAAGTAGCGTATGCATAATAAGATTTGATATTTCAGGTTGCTGTTGATTCTGGTGGTTGTTGCAGAGTTCTGGGCTCTGGTTTGGGTTCTGTGTTCTTGATGACAGGGTTTCAGTGATTCAGTATTGGGTTGTTTAATGAATTATGATGCAAGTATAAGTTGATGATTGTATTGCAGTAATGTTTGTTTTGTACTTTTGGATCCAGTCTGAAAATTGATGAAACGTGGTCCCTGAAGG
>APFE031655366.1:42073-61931 GCA_000404065.3 Pinus taeda
TGTTCTGATGCATCTAACGAAGATTAAGCTAACTGAATTATAAGATCTCTGGATATACGCAAGTTTCATTAGACACAGTAGCGTGTACACGCGGGTTCACTTAATTGAAGTAGCGTATATGTTTCTGAGCATGAAATTGGAAAGGTTTTACTGATCTGATAATACTGATTCACCCCCCCACCTCTCAGTATTATTTCCAACAGTAAGTTGAAAAGTCATAGGAAGTCAAATAGTCATGAGGGAAGTTGAAAAGTCATAGGAAGTCAAACAGTCATAAGGGAAGTTGAAGAGTCACAAGGGTCAAGTATCCCCCTTGGCTATATACCCCCTCATTATATGAGCAAAGGAATTTTCATCTTGGCTCCTCCTGCATAGCCTTAAGAGTCCGTCGTTTGTTCTTTGAGGAGCAAACAATGGCTCCAACGTCCCACTACTGGGACTAGTTATGTATGGTGTACAGATGTGTCTTGGAACTCTTGCTTAATTCAGAAGCCTGTCTCAGGCCAACACATTTTCACGCATGTTTTGTATCCATTTGTAAGACTATTCTTTAAATGTTTGTAATGCATGTCTGCTTAATTAGTAGTAATATAGTTGAACTACTTCGGTTATTTTAGTACTTACATTGTTGAAGATGTGATGTATGGTTTATCACTTATGTCTCATCCGTGTGGACTACTCCACCGGACATTAGACAAACCATTCTTGTTTTCTTGGTTATAACGACCATCATCTCCGTGTGGACTACTTTGCTGGATGGTGTACGTGTTTTCCCTTGCACTTTGGTTTTAATGACTTTCCCATCCACTGTGGACTATTCCGTCGAATGCTGGATAAACCCTTGTTGTTTTCCCGTGTGTATTTCCCTGGGTGGTACTACTACCTCTCATCTAGAGGCTCACTTTAACCCTCTCCCCTACAGTAAGAGAGCTCAGAGACAAAGTTACATTACACACTCTCTAGGCATACTCATCTCGGTTTCTCAAAGGTATAAGCATAACACTCTCATGTGCTGAACAACAAGAGCTAAGGAAAATCTGTAAGATAATGGCAACCAGGCCATTGTACTGGATTGGAATTCTACACCAAATGGTGTGAGGTCTATTTGGGACTTCATACCAGGAAGATCCCTTAAATGTTGGTGGGTCCAACACCGTCAACATTTCTGGCGCTAGAAGGAGTGTCGCCAATACTTTATGGTTGAATGTCCTCTCAAACCCACTTATCCATCATCTGATCAAGGTAGTAACTGGTCCAGATTTACACAGGAACATAATAAAATACATAAATATACATAAACACAGAGATGCAATAGAAATGAATCTTCATTTCATTAATATCAATTAACTAGAATATGTTTACATATGGAATGGACATAAACTAGCTAGGGTGATGGTAACTTATCTTTGAGAAGAGACATGGTGGCTACATGCCTTTGAACTGTGTTACAATGAGGCTTTAAGGCCTATTTATTATTGAGAAAAAATTTAAAACCCCAAACATCCAAAAACCTAACCCTAGGAGATGAAACACCAAACTATGGGCCCCGTTGGGGTAAATTGGTACATCAACTTCCTTGGGTTGTAACTTTGGCATATGATCTCCGTTTGATGCACACGAAACCTTGTTAGAAACATATATCCGGTGACTACATCTAGTTAAAAAAAAATCAAGTTGACACCCCATATTTGCCACAAGTGGTTTTCCCCAAAAACATCGTTTAGGTCCTCAAAACGTCTCCGGAAGTTTAGAACCTGGAAAATTGCCAAAAATAGTAAATTGTGCTACAACTAAGGAAACTGAAAAACTGAAAGAAACAATGGTGGGGGTCCAAGTGGAATAGGTAGCCACCAATATCCACCTGGATCATTCCTCCCCCCTTAGGAAGTAATGGTCCCCATTGCGTTGAGTTCCTCCATGAGATGAGGAAAATTCTATTGAACTTGGTCCTTGGTGATCCAGTTCCATGGTGAATGAGTTTACCTGCTTTGACAACTCGATATAGTTGGATCCTTTGCTGTCAGGTGCTCTTGATCTATGTGTCCATGATCTGATCATTTGTGGCTTGTTCCATGTATTTTGGGTTTAACTCTGTTGGTGTCAGTTGTTCTGTAATGTCGGATGTTTCCAACAATGGTGGAAAGTAGGGAGAAAGGCGGTCCACATTGAACACTGGGTGCAGACCAAGGAATGGTGGAATAATGAGCTCGAAGGCATTGTCCCCTACTACCTTTGTGATGGTGTATGGCCCATATTGGAGCAGGTGAAGCTTGCGTTGGGGCCTAGCGAGGTGCTCCTTTTGCAAATGTAGCCAAACTTTGTTGCCCACCTGGAACTTATGTGGCACCCGATGCTGATCATGCCACTGCTTGTACTTAGCATTGGATCTGTCTAATATGTCATGGAAATGTTGGCAAATGTGCTAAATATTCTCAATGAAGCTGCTTGCCTTGTCAGCTTCAGACTGGACATTAGGTGAATATGCCTGAGTAACTGCAAATGGTATGACCACATCAATGGGACATAGTGGCTGGAATCCCAATCCCACCTGAAAGGGGTTGTGGTGAGTCGAGTTGTGGAGAGCTCGGTTATAGTTGTGCTGGACATAGGGGAGGTTCTCATCCCATGTGCATGGATGCTTTGAGTTGTACATGCACATAATGTGTATGATCATCTTGTTGACGACCTCTGTCTGACCATCAGTTTGGGGATGGAAAGCTGTGGACTTAGTGAGCTTGGTTTCCAACATCGACCAAAGACTAGACAAATATGTACTGAGGACCCTTCTATCCCAATCTAAGATGATAGACTATGGGATCGCAAAGTGTACCCACACTCCTTCAATGTTAGGTCCCTATACTACTAGTGTAACCCCTTATTGTTATTAGTACAACCCCCTTATTATATTGTTGTGCCTGTGTAGTATCCATATTGTTATTATTGTGTCCCATAGAAGCCCACTATTGTTATTATTATGCCCCATATAAGCCCACTATTGTTATTATTGTGCCCCATATAAGCCCACTATTGTTATTATTGTGCCCTTACATTATTATTATTATGTCAACTTTGATTATATTATGGCCCTTAGACTCCTATATATAGAAATGAGGTCTTGTCATTTGTATCATCCAAGAATTGTTCATTTGTGTAATGTAAAAGGAGGTTTCCCCCTCAAAGAGGCTTATTTCTAAGGCGTTGATCTATCTTTTCTATCTTTTTGTGAGCTGGTTTCATAACATTCAAAGAAGAGTTTAGCAATGGCTTCTGCTGTGATATTCTTCTTGCAGGCTGCCATAATGGTCATCTTCGAGAATCTGTTGACGACCACAAAAACGCAGTTGTTTCCATTCTTAGTATAAGGAAGGACCGACATGTATTCCATGGAGATGGATTCCCAAGGTTGAATAGGGGTAGGCAACAAAGTATAGAGGCCTTTCTTCTCGATGGTTGGTTTGGAAATGGTGCAGGTAGTGCAGGATCTGATGTACTTCCTGACATCCTATCGAAGATTCGGCCAATAGAAATACTTTTGCAGTACTGCCACTATTTTCGCGACCTCGAAATGCATAGTGACTCGATTGTAGTGTGCTTAGCAAATCATCTTGGCACGCTCTCTTGAAGGAACAAAAAGGTGTCCTAGGTGGCATAACATTGCATCCTCGAGGTGAAAATATGGAACTTGTTGACCAACCAAGAGCGTCTGGTATGTGCGGTTGAATTCTGGGTCACTTTTGTAGAGAAGTGGCCAATTAGAAGTCTTGTGCCCATAAGAGTTGAGCATGGTGGTTGACACCATGATCGGTGGTCTAATGAGGCAGTCTGCAACATTATTGGTGCAACCCTTCTTATACTTGATATTCAAATGGAACTGTTGCAGGTATGTTAACCACTTTTGTTGGTGATCATTTTGCAACTTCCCTTACATCTGTATGAACTATAGGGGTTAGTGGTCTGTGTGGATGACCGTTTCTTTCCCAAAAATGTAATACTTCCATTGTCAGCAGACTTGCACAATGGAATACATCTCTTTTTCATAAGTGGGATACTTCTGGACTGTGTATGAAAGTGTTTGACTGTGATATGCCATTGAATGCCCATGTTGAGTAAGGACTACCCCAATAGCATAGTCAGAGGCATCTATCTTGATCTCAAATGGTTGTTGCAAGTCTGGTACTGTGAGCACTGGTGCAGATCAGAGGCAGTGTTTCAACTCTGCGAACACCTTCTGTTGAGATTCAGACCGAAGGAATTTTGCTTTCGCTCCTCCCTTGGTGACTTGAATCAAGGTCCAAGTGATATGAGAGAACCCCAACACAAACTCGTCGATGAAATTGGAAAGACTCAAAAAGCTATGAAGATCTGTCAAAGTGGTTTGGGCTGGCCAATCCTGAATGACTTGGATCTTGTTTGGTTCCACATGCACTAGGTTCAATAATGTATCCCAGAAATTGAACCTAGGCCATGCCAAAAGTGCATTTCTCCAAATTGGCACACAACTTGTGTTGCCGCAGTGTTTGGAGAACCTGTCGGATTTGGTGGAGTTACTCTTCCCAACTCTTGTTGAAGATCAGGATGTCATCCAAGTATACAACTACAAATGAGTTGGTGAATGGTCGCACATCCATCAGCCTCATGAAGGTTGTAGAAGCATTAGTTAACCTGAAAGGCATAACCAATCATTTGAAAAGGCCCTCCTTAGCTTTGAAGGCAGTCTTCCACACATCGGAGGGTTCGATTGGTACCTGGTGATATCTGGACTTCAAGTTGATCTTGCTAAAATATTTTGCCCCCTTGAGTTGGTCCAAAAGGTCATCAATTTGTGGGATTAGGTACCTATTCCAGAGAGTGTTCTTATTCAACGCCTGATAGTCAATACAGAGTCTCCAAGTCCCATCCTTCTTTTGTATCAACATTATTGAGCTCCCACAGGGCGATGAAATTGGCCGGATGTGACCTTTCGGTAGCAACTCCTAAATCTACCTCTTGATTTCATCATTCTCCAGAATAGAGCATTGATAGATTGGTCCATTGGGAAACGATGCACCTGGGGTGAGATCAATGGAGTTCTTGACTTGACAGTGCAGAGGCACCCCTGCTGGGGAGGTGAAGATGTCCTCGTACTCCTCCATGACCTTGTCCATCTATTTTTGTCATGTGGAGGGGCCCTATCTGGAGGTCGTGGCCACTATCTTCATCTTCCCCAAGGGCGTATCATTAGGAAAACAAATTTCCTAGTTTTGGAAATGAGCTTATTGCATTGTTTTGCAGTAACCAAAGAGATGGCGGTAGGTGGTTTTACCTCCGGTGTCCTGTACAACTTATTTCCCAAGCTAACAATAACAACGTGAGGCCTTGACTCATGCATAGCATGTCACTTCCACAAGTATGGTTGGCCTAATAATAGTCACAAACATCAAAAGGAGTAACGCCACATAATACCTCATCCGTGAAGGGCTTGATGTTGTATGGAAGGCGAGACTGTTGGCTGACGCGAAGATCCTGTCCTTGGTGAAGCCACCTGATGGTGTATGGTTGTGGGTGTGTTTTGGTCGGCAAGCCCATTCGCTTCATGATCTCTACTAAAATGAGGTTCTTTTGGCTCATGTTGTCGAAAATGAACTGTAGCGGGGAACCCTTTACCCACATATGGCAGTGGAAGAGGCGCTCCTCCTCCTTTGGATCTTCGTGGTGGAAACTGTGGTGTTGGGCTTCACATCAATAATTTGCTTCCCTTTGTCATTCCCCTTGTCAAGTTTTAACTTCAAGTCAAAACATGCATCTGATTCAGAAGCCTTCCGCTTGACCACCTGTGATTGCTTGGCCCAACACTCACTTGTGTTGTAAGTGGAGCTCTTATGGAACTAACACCACTTTCCTGTGTCCTTCTTTGGTTTCACAATTTTGTTCTTTGCTTGTGGCTTTGGCAGGTTGTCCTTGGCTGCCCTACCTTGGCTTTATCCTTTGTTTTGGGGTTTGGGGCACCTTTCCCTTGCTTTTGATTTGCAGATTCAAAGTCTCGCTTCTTTCGTTTGAATTTTTACTCAATCTTGGCAGCATATCGGTACGTCATACCAAGCGAGGAGATGTCGAGGAACTCCATTTCCTCTTAAGTGTATTTGTGCAGACAATCGTGTTACTTTAGCACCAAATGTTTCTCCGAACCTTTGATACCCAACTTTGTTCGCAGGGTATGGAACATATTCGTCAGCTCATGCACATCTTGATCCCTTTGCTGCCGCATCATAGTCCATTGTATGTACTTGTCCTCATAGCTCCCCACGGGATAATATTGTTCCTTGATGGCATCTCGGAAAGAATTATAAGTGGGTGCGGCCAATAACAAAGACAATTTCCCCTCATCCTTTTTCTCACAGTAGGTATCCCACTAATCCTTGACATGGGGGTTGGCTTTGAGGAATGAAAAAGTAATATTTTCCCGGTTGGAAAAGTCATGAACCAAAAAATATCCTTCTCATAGATTCAACCATCTATCAACAACGTCTGCATCATTTGGACCTCAAATATGGGAATGTCAAAGTTTACTTGTACCTTAAAAGGAGGGGTGCCTCCAGAGTGGCTGCTGGATGTGGATGCGCCGTCAGTGGGTAATCGTTGAAGGATCTGGGAAAAGTTATCCATCATCGCGTTCCTTTGTTTCTCAAGGGCCTCCTCAAGAAATATTTTGATAAGGTCTCTTGCTCCCTTGCCTTTATTTTCTTCCCTCATAGGCGGTCGCCCGGGTTTGTGAGGTTGATCTTGTAGAGGTTCAACTAGATCGAGCCCTAACTCCTTATAACCCGACCTCAATGGGGACATGCAAAGAAGGATTGAGAAAGAGGAAACCACTATGATACCACTGATCCAAGTTTATGCAGGAACACAATAAAATACAAAAATAAACATAAACGCAGAGATGCAGTAGAAATAAAACTTCATTTCATTAATATCAAACAACTAGAATATGTTTACACACAGAATGGACATAAACTAGCTAGGGTGATGGTAGCTTATCTCGGAGAAGAAATGTTGTGGCTACATGCCTCTCAACTATGTTACAATGAGGCTTGAAGGCCTATTTATTATTGAGAAATAATGGAAAACCTCAAACAATAAAAAACCTAACCCTAGGAGATGAAACACCAAACTATGGGCCCCGTTGGGGTAAATTGGTAGATCAACTTATTTTGAGGACTGGAAAAACTAGCAAAAATAGTAAACTATGCTACAATTAAGGAAACTGAAAAATTGAAAGAAACAATGGTTGGGGTCCAAGTTGAATAGGCAGGTGGCCACCAATATCCACCTAGATCAGTAACACAAACTCCCTCTCTCCCATGTGCAACTCTGAAGTTGGTTACTCCTCGCCTCCCAGACCTGAACAAGGAATTTCATATCATCACATCCGTGTTGTCCATCCCAGCATCCGTTAGTTTTCTAAGGTTGGGTGACTAATTCCAAGAGTACACACTCTTCCCTCTTCACACAGAAAACAAAAGACTACAACCACAGGAGTGGTAGTCTCATTTGTTGAAGAAGTAATCCTCACCACTCTTGAAGAGATGGCAGAAACTGTTGAAAATGAAGAGGAAAATCCTGTTTTCCTACAAGGAGAAGAAGTTAACAACTCACTCTTGAGCTTAGATCCCAGTGGAGGCATCAAAGGAAGTGTAGGCGGAGACAAAACGACAGATTCTAAGGTTGAACCATCAAATTCAGAAGAAGAGGAGGAGGATGAAGAAGAGGACAATATGGCTGATCAAAATATGGAATGGATGACATAGGGCCCATTGGCACTCCCGGGTGCCTTACACAATATGCCAAGGCATGCAGAGAAGCTGTTAATGAAGTATGAGTTGGACATAACAATGAAGGCTGAAAACCATCTAGACACGTTCTAGCTACATCTGCAGACACTCGAGGTACGTTACGAAAATGTTGCATGTACATTGTTTCCATGTACCTTTGATGGTAGAGAAACTGTATGGTACCATAGCCTTCATGTCAACTCCATTCAAAATTGGGGGATGTTCAAGAAAAATTTCCTTGAGAAATTTGCTGAGGAGAAAAACCTAGCCATGTTGTTAAAATATTTAGGTAGTCTTAAGATGGAGCATGGATAAAAACTGAAGGATTTTAACCAGAGGTTTAACAGTATGTTAAACAAGTTCATTGTAGACACTAAACCTCATGACTCCATCACGGTTGACTACAACACATCTGCACTTCCAAACAACATTCCACAGTTTGTCAAGCGAGCTGCAAAACTAACACTTTTAGAAAATTTCCAAGAAGCAATTAATGTGGAGAAAGACCTGCATGAGATTGGAGTAATTGTGGATGACGAACCAAGTAAGGACTCCAAAGACATGGGCAAAAGGTCTCAAGCTACTGTCAGTAAGGTAAAGGAGAAGAAAGTAAGTGAAATTGAGAACCTTACTCATCTTCTCAAAACCTTGACAACTGAGGTGTCTGAACTCAAGAAACTGGCGACTGAGACGACAACAAGATACATACCTCCTAGAATTGCACAGAAGAAGAATGTGACATCAGATAGTAGTGGTAACCGCTGTGCTAAATTTGCACAGAGCTCTAATATTGTGTTCAAAGCGGACCAATTTGCAAAGGATAACTACTGCACTATCCATGAAGACCAACATTCAGAGAAGTCTTGTCCAGAATGGAACTGAGTTATGAGCAGTATGGCTTTAAGGATGAATGAAAATTTTAAAGCCAATGAGCAGGTTCAGCCAAAAGATGATGAAGAAGAAGAAGATGTTGCATCTAATGAAGCTCCAAGTTTTGGGCATGTGATTAACATGTATCAATGTCCTAATGTTGTCGAGAAGAAAACAACCACCGAGAAGGAACCCCAAAAGTAGAACAATCGGTACAACTTGAGAAGTCAAGGGGCTCCCAATGCGATTGAGATACTAAAAAAAATTCAGACAACTACATAGAATAGTTGATCCATCAGCTTACTCAACATAGAAAACACAAAGCAAGTTCGGGAAGACAACTACAATGAAAGATACATCCATGAGTAGCAAACTCCAAACCAAGCCACCAGAAAGTATAAACATAAGTCTTCCCCCGAAAAACTCGGTGAGTCTTCCCACTTTAGATTACAATATTGTTGAAAACATGAAAAATACCCATGCAAACATTTCTCTGTACGAGCTAACTAAACTCACGGGTTAGCGGGATATTCTTTTGCCCGCATTGGGGCAAACCTCCACACACAATGTTGCCTCTTCCAGCAAGGGACCAAGTAAGTCTCCCAGATCACTTGCATCTATGCTCAATCTTCTCATGGAAGAAGCGAACTCGCTTTACCCATCATTTTTATTATCATTTGGAATATTCAACTCAATATCGACAACTGTTTGGTTGACTCTGGCGCATCAGTCAATGTCATTCCACTCTCCATCACTAAAAAATTCATTACGTAATGGAGCAATACAATTACGCAGATCATCCAACTTGACCAAACATGTGTACCAGCCAATGGTGTACTCCGAGATGTGATCATTCGGTTATCATTTGACGGACGAGTTCATCAAAACATTAATATTGTGATCGTGGACATCCTAGAAGCATATGGCCTATTGCTTAGCAGAGACTAGGCCAGTAAGTTGCAAGGATATTTTTCTATAGACTGGTCACACTTATGGCTTTCGTACTAGGGTAGAAACAACCAGATATGGGTTTTTCGAAGAGATATATGAGACATAACGTTACTCCCTTGGATGGTCAAAATGAACTAATGGATTTCGTAGGACTTTTGTTCGGCAATTGCTTTCTGGAAACGCGGCTGGGGTGTTATCCTACACAACAGAGCCCCACCCCATCAAACACACAGTTGGGTCTCCTTCCTTGCTCAACTGATGGAAATGGAACTTGTACAGTACAATGTAATAGTAGTAGCAATAGTGTTAGTAGTACTAGCATGACAAGCGGTCCTTGTACAGATGATTTGTGGACCTTGTATTTCAACGGATCTAAAACATAGGATGGATTTGGAGCTGGGTGTGTTTTGATAGACCCAAGGAAAAGGAAACACTTAGTATCAAGTTTCTCGGAGTTCAAGTGTATAGACATTAATGATGAATATGAAGCGCTCATTTTGGGTTTACAAAAATCCCTTAGCCTCAACGTTAGTATGTTGAAAGTGGTAGGTGATTCAGA
This sequence comes from Pinus taeda, assembly GCA_000404065.3. Taxonomy (NCBI): domain Eukaryota; kingdom Viridiplantae; phylum Streptophyta; class Pinopsida; order Pinales; family Pinaceae; genus Pinus; species Pinus taeda. Next base: position 52,262 of record APFE031655366.1, read on the forward strand.
GATTGTGGTACAACAGGTATGTAACACCATACACTGTGTTTCACATCATCTTAAAAGTTACCAACAAGAGGTATGGTGGATTATCTCTAATTTCCAAGATTTTGATATCATCTATGTACCAAGAATGCACAATGCACTCGTAGATGCTCTGGCGAATGCAGCTGCTAGGATGACACACTTAGGGATAGATTTTTTATTGAAATTTTGTATAATCCATCTATCCCTGAGAACATAACTAATTTGCATGTTTTTGATGATGATGAACAGATACTACATTTCATGGCCAACTCTAACGTCTTCAGGGATGCAGCGATAGACGAAAACGTTTACGAGCAATCTCTACAAGACACAACTGATGATAGTAAAGGCAACCTCATCCCCAAGGATGTGCTTTCACTCAATAAGCTTATGACTTGCAGAACTGCTTCAAGGGACCCAGGAACACTAAAACCTACAGTTCCATATTGATGCATGAAAAGATTAATCTGGGAACATACAAAGATATGAAGTTTGTGAATCTCAGTATGTATTGTACACCAGAAGAGCGGCAAGCCTTGTTCGCTTGTTTAGATAGTACCATGATGTATTCACGTGGACATACGATGACTTGAAAACATATGACACACAAATAATCCAACACATCATTATGATCAAAGAAGGGGCCAAATCGTTCCAGCAAGAGCTCAGGAAAGTACATCTGTCACTGGAGCCCCTCATTCAGAAAGAGTTGACTAAGTTGTTGGATGCTCGGATCATTTACAAGGTTTTTCATTCTACTTGGGTTTCAAACTTAGTTCCTATGAGGAAGAAGTCTAGGGATATCCGCATGTGCATAGATTTACGAAATCTTGATCATGCCTCAGACAAAGACAACTACCCAGTGTCATCTATGGAGCACATGTTGTAGACAATATATGGAGTAGAAATGTTTTCTCTACTAGACGGTTTTTCCGGATATAACCAGGTTCTGGTAGCAGAACCTGATAGGCTTAAAACTACATTCCGTGCCAAGTGGGGTACATTCGCTTATCGAAGAATGCCATTTGGGTTGGTAAATGTAGGTGAAATTTTTTAGCGCGTTATGGATATTGCCTTCCATGGGCTCATTGGACAAAGCGTGGTGGTATACCTTGATGAAATAACATTTTTTTCCCTAAAAATAGCCAGACCACCTGCGCCACCTCAAGAAGATCTTTAAGTGATGTCATAAGTATGGGACATCCTTGAGTCCCAAGAAGAACGTATTTGCAGTGTCCGAAGGGAACCTCCTTGGGCATATCATTGCCAAGAGTGGGATCAAGGTTGATCCAAACAGAGTTCGGGATATCACAAAGATTCCTCACCCAGTAAACAAGAAAGTTATGTAGTCCTTCTTAGGGAAGATCAACTTCCTCCGAAAGTTCATCTTAGATTATGCATAGACTGCCAAACCTATCTAAGATATGATTAAGAAGGACACAACCTACAACTAGGGAAAGAAGGAAAAGGACTTGTTCACTCGTACCAAGTAGGTGATAGCAGATGCACCTGCACTATACAACCGAAATTTCAATAAGGATTTATTTCTTTATACATTTTCTTCCAACAATTCACTCGCTGCAGTGCTCACTCAGAAGGGTGAGTTGAACAATGAACATCCCATCTCCTTCATGAGCGTGAGCATGCAGGGACCTGAGATCAACTATCCCACCATGGACAAGAAGGCATACGTAGTGTACAAGGTGGTGAAACACTTCATACCCTACCTGTTGAAAACCCATTGCATAGTCTTTGTGCCACACCCAATAATCAGATCGCTACTTGTTCAATAACAACTGGGTGAAAGATGTGCGAACTGGATGATAGGATTGCAAGAATATGATATTGATATCAAGCCATTTCACACTATCAAGGGTCATGGTCTCTGTAGATTTGCAGCGGAAGTAGTATACGCGCAAGAGGAAGAATAAGAGCTTGGCGGTTGGGAGTAAGAAATCGATATGTATAATGTAGAGCGAGCACCACCCACTTTGCATGACATGATCCCGATCTTGTGGGGAGAGGCCCCCAAGATCTGAAAAACTGAAATGCCAAAAGAAAAGAGGAGATGCTACATAATATTTTTTCATGTATCTTGTTCACTTCCCATGCCATGTCCCGGAGTGCCAAAACATGGACTACTATGCAGAATATCCATCATGATATACAAACCAAAACCTCCCTGAAGAATCAAAGGAAAGCTTCCCTGAAATCATTCTGGAGAAAATTGCCTTAAAACTTAATTTCTGGCATCAACACGTTTTTCTCCACTACCTGCTCCTGCTGGTGGCAGGTTGCTTAGTTATACACTCACACTTCTAGTGTGGATCTTCATAGGAAAACTCACACTGGCCTCCTTTTGGCAAGTTTTTTCCAAACTGGAGGAGAAGCTTCGTGATCTAGAGGCTTCCAGAACGATGAGATGGATGTTGTTTGTTGTGGATATGGTCAGATTCTCCCAATATTATCCTTTGATCTTATCCCTTTGAGCTTCCTCCTTGAGATGCGAACCTTCCTCTATTTTTGGTGAGGTCCTCACTCCCTCTCCCTTCCTATAAATTCATCCCCTTCCATTCCCAAATGGTTGGTCATTGATTGTTGCGTCCCTATGCTGAGATTATGCTTACATGCTTCCCATTTCTAGCCCGGAGAAGGAGTGCTTGAAGAGTCTATGCTTGGACTTGGACATCCACCCAAAGGAAATCCTCAACATCAAGGCATAGGTTCTATGCTTCCCTTTTCAGTTTCTTAATATATGAAAATGCTGGTTCACTTTCCATAAATGTTTGTGTTGATGCTTCATTTATCTTAATGCTCCTTGATCTGTTAAGTGGATTACATTTGAATTATGTTGGTTGCACTTTTATGCTTTGTTGTGTTCTTGGTCTCTTGTGCAAGTATTCAAACGCCATGAGCAACAAGGATCGAACCTGAGGGAGCAAGTGATTAAGATCTCCAACAAAGGAATACATCATAACTTCAGAACAAGGTAGGTCTCCTTCCTCTTCTTTAATTTCGATTCTAGTCTAGGAAAGTGTCTGGTAGATAGTCTTGTTTGTTGCTAGATGCACTGATTGGGCTAGAGGGATCGTCTCTATCCGCAAAGAGGATTTTCTTTCACAATAAAATGGTGACTTTGCTAGGGAAGCTATAGCATGTTCATCCTCCTTTCTCAATTGATCTCTTGATTAGTTTGACCGACCATCATGTTCTAAGTCAGTTTGGGATGATTTAGGTTTACACAATAATTGGTTACTGTCTTGGAGTGCTTAGTCTGGCCAAGTTTGTGAAATTATTTTTATTTTTTGCTTGTTTCCTCAATCAACATGTTTTCCGATCTGACAGTCGTGCTGCTAGCACACCTTTTATTGAAACAGTCACACTTATCCCTTGTTCAACGCTTGTTTGGCCTTGAAAACCATGCTAATCCCTAAGATTGGAAAAAAATTAGGGTTCATCTGTCAAACACCAATGTGTCTAAGCCATTGGTATCTTGTTTTGTCATGTATGACTTCTTTTGGTTGATGCTTTGGTTGATTACCTTGTTTTATTAGCGAATATCTGCTTCTTTGGACTTTCAGGTATATGAGGGAAATTTGATTGATTTTAGGGTTTGTAGGTCGATTGGTAGCATCTTGTCACTTGTAAGTGTCTTTGAGTCTTTGGTTTGTTGGTGATTAGGTATGTTCATTTGGTAAAATCGCTTGAAACATCGACTTGTATCAATTTCGGTTTGTCTTGTGCAAAGTTGTTTTTCATGTGTATTAGGTCATCTAGCTTTTGAAATCCCTCTTTGTTGCTTATCAAGCATAGATTACATTGTTTGGTTTGCAAACTGGAACGAATATTTTTTATTGTCTTTTTTGAAAGAGAAAGTGAAAGACATTTCATTAAAGTAATTTGATTTGGTGTTATTTTGATTAGTGTCCTGTTGTACTTAGGAGAATTTTGGAATAAAATCTTCATTGTTGCTTTAAGTTGAAGCTTAGTTGCATATAGACATTTGAAAATAAAAGAGCATCATATAAGTAAAAGTGCATTTTAGTGAAATCAATATCATTTTTTGCTTTCAATAGATTGCAAATTTGTTAGAGGAACTGAATTTTAGTTTTCCTCTTGCATTTTTGCATTTGGAAAAGTTAGTGGAGACATATTGTTGGATGCATTCTCCTGCTTGATGCATTTATTGCTTGTACTCTCTTCCCTCGTTAGCATATAATTCATTGAAATGAAATGTTTCCTTTTTCTCATATAGTTTCATACTAGGATTCAGGTGACATCGTTTGAGCCCAAAATTGAAACCTAATTCAAGAAAAACTTATAAATTTACTGAATTAGCCTACGGAGCTTTTGGAACTTAACGCAAACAATTAGAGGTCTAGGCTAGAGATGTGTTCCGAAATATATAAACCTAGAAGATGTCGTTAACTACCTGCATTGTATCCCGGGGGTGAAATCTCATTCCAGTACGGAAGTATATCGAAATTTCTCCAGTACTTTTAGGTATATCAAAGGCACTTTAGTATGGCAAGTATATAGGAATGCTCTCACCGAATGCTTATGCATTAGACAATGCTAACAAAAACTTGTGCTCCTCGTATTTTCGAGGATATATTGGGAGACCCCACTAGGTTTTTATCTTTTAGCCACAGGTAACTGAGTTATCCACCTTATAAATGTGATACACCAAACACATCATTCGGGGAGATCGGTTGTCGCACGTTAATTCCTTGGTTTTAGCTAAGGTGTATATAATAGTTTTTCGATACTTAGTAAACCATCTTTCCTAGTACACCCTTTTGATTTATTTATTGTTTTAAGTTTTAAAATTTAATTTCCCACAATAATATGTCGAACCCATGCAATTGTTTCTTGACCTCATATCGAGTAATTCCTTGTAAATTTCAAATTTAAATCCCTCAACAAAATCAACTCTTCTCCTCTTGTTTTGAGAAAAATTCACCGTGGCTGAAGCATTGCGTTCACCTTACATCTCCCCTTCATCATCTGATACTCAAGGGTCATCACAGGGAGTTCATCTTGAGTTCTCACAGTCACTTGAAGCCCAAGGTCTTGAACTTGGAATTATCCCAAGCATTCAACCCCTTGCTTCTTGTCCTCCACCTCGAGACTCAACATCATCTCAGGAATATGATCAGAAACTCCTGAGAGTCCACAGAGGTTTGTTTTATTCCCTCCGAATCCGATTTTTGATCCATTGGTAATATATCCTCAACAACCTTATAGTCCATACGATCAACTTGGCGTTCCTTTGGAGTTATCTCCATGACCATCTCAGATTCCTCCTCGCCAACTATTTCCACCCATGGCTTTAGAATTTGAGTTTCCAACCTATTCTCAAGGTCCTCCAAAAGTCTCAGCTACTCATACTCCTCGTGTTGATAATGATTCTGAATATGACTTTTCACCTAAAGGTTATCCATTTGTGGGAAGTGTTGCACCTACACCACCCCTAAAAGTAGTGGGCCTATATTTCCACCCAATTATACGTCATTGTCTCAATTGGTTTCAGGTACTCCAAGTGCATCTTCACTATATCACAATCCCATTTGGTCATCGAGCGCCATGCCTACTTCAGGTCTATTTATTTCAAATGTGGCCTCCCAAATTCTTGTACCAACTATAGTTTCATTAGTTCTAGTACAAACGATGGTTACGGTTGGGGAAATCAATGTCCCTATAAGTTCCCAAGGTCCTCCATTAAGTGGACAATACGTGTCACCACCTTTTCCACCTCCTGGGAGGAAACAACCACCTCCTCCTTATGTATCTATTGTTTTAGGTGGGCCTAATGTGATTGCACCTCAAACTCAAGCTACCATATCTAGTTAGAATGTTGATAGTGTACCTAATCCTAATGGATCATAAATTCCATATGGATCAAGCCAGATCCCGTATCAACAACCCTTTTTAGCTAAGATACCTTATCAACAACTGTACCCCTTGTATGACTCTCAACAGCCTCATAATCCACCCTTTACTCAACAAACGCTCTCAAAGATGTAGTCTGGTTTGAATCCCTCATTTGGGGCAGCTTGTCAAGCTGGAACTTATGAGTACCAAACCAGAACTCAACAGATTCTGCAAGGAACTTACCAACAACAACAACCAAACATTCAACAAGGACCTTATGTACAACAAGGACCTTACCAACAACCATTGCAGTAGCAAGGTCAACCCTTGAAACAACAAAACCAACCTTTATATCGACAAGGTAAACCCTTGCAACCACAAGGTCAATTGTAGCAGCAGGGCCAACAGTTTTATAAGCAGGGCCAACACTTGCAACAATAACCTTATAATCCATATGTCACGCAAACTATTTATCCACCTTATGGTTCTCAACGGCCTATGGCAGGTCAGTATCAACCTTATCCTGGTCAAAACCCACCTTTGTGGGGGAAGAATCCACCTTATGGTCAGGGTACCCCTTAGTGGGGGCAATATCAAGCTCATTATGGTCAAAATCCACCACTTTGGGGGAAAAATCCATATCAGCAAGGATGGAATCCACAAACTGGGCCTTATCAAAGGCCTTCCATGCCTTTCAACCCACAATTTCCATTTCTAGCCATGTTGAAGCTGCCAACTGTGTCAAGGCTCACTAATGATCCAATACTTCATTCTCCTTATTGGCCTCCGGTTCCCACTAAGATTCCTAGAAATTTCCCAAAATTCAAAGGAAAAGTTAAAGAAGACCCCTAGGCCCACGTTATGACTTACTACTTATGGTGTTTATCCAATTCCTGGGTTGACGACTATGTTCATCTATGTCTCTTTCAGCAAACCTTGATGGGTGCTGCCGCGAAATGGTACATTGAGTTACATTGAGGTGCCTATCAAGACTTAAATTCTTTGGCCATGGCCTTCCACACTCACTTCCAGTTACCAATTCGTTATGAAACTGGCACCCATTTGCTTACATCTATGAAACAGGATATTGCTACCCACATCTCCAATCACAACCATGAATGGAGATGTCAACATCGCCTCATCAAGTTTGAAATACCTAATGAGTTGTTAACTAAATGGTTTAACAAATAATTTGTCAAAAAAATTGTTGCAGACATAGCAATGGGAGGTTGTGTTACTGAAGATCAGGCCATTGCCCGTGTCTAATATTTATATTTCATATATTACCAATTTGGCACATTATATGATCTCTTCCCTGATGCTCTCAGGCCATCTATGGATCCAACATCTTCTAAATCTCCAAACGTACCACCTGTCGATGGTATTATTGGGTCAATGTCTCAAACATCCAATAAGGCTTCTTCGAAGCAAAAATCTATTTTGGATACTGCATCCAATCGTCCTTTGAAACCCTCTTCCAATCATGGTAAAAACTCTGAGGTTAATATCGTTCAGTCTACCACGGTAGACAAAGCCTCAAAAGGTAAAAATAAGGGTAAAGGAAAAGAAAAATATGATACCCCAGAACAGGATCCTCCAAATCCATCGTGACTGATCATGGATCTCATTTCAAAAACCACATGATGGCAGAGCTTACTACTCGATTGGGTTTGGGCCATGACAACTCAACCCCTTATTATCCACAGACTAATGGCCAAGTTGAGGCAATCAACAAAGTCATGATTACTATGCTTCAACGCACCATTGGGATGCATAATTTGAATTGGCATCTTATGATATTTTCGGATCTTTGGGCTTACAGAACTGCGGCTAAAACTAACACTGGATTCACAACCTTTCAGTTGGTGTATGGTCTGGAGGTAACTCTTCCAATTAAGTGTGAAATTGCTTCATTGAAACTAGCCGTCGAATTACCCCCTGATACCTCACCTGAAGAGGAACGTTTAATTTACCTCAAAAGGCTTGATGAAACCCGCTGCTTCACAACATTAGTAATTGAAGCCTAGAAAAAATGAGTTAAGGCTCAATATGATAAAACTGTTTTTCCTCGTGTTTTTTCTGAGGGTGACTTGGTATTGCTTTATGATCAAGCCAACGACAAATTGGGAGCTGGGAAATTTGTACCAATGTGGCATGGGCCTTACATTTTCAAGCGAGTTCTATAAAAAGGTACCTACGAGTTAGTGGATTATGAAGGAAATTCTTTGGTGAAGCCCCGAAACGGGCTTTACCTGAAGAAGTATTATGGGTGATCATCTACGTGGATACTTATGTATGTTAGTGTGTGTTTTCATTAGTATGTAGTGTGATTTTAGTGTGTTAGTTTGCTTTTGCAAACCTTTTCCTCTGCTTACCTCGCGGTCTACTTGGTTTGCATATGTCATCTAACCATTGCATTAGTTTTGTTGATGGTGCTTTTCGTAGTACACAAAATCTATCTTCTGTTGCATGAAAAATCTATGACCCTAATGGTGAGTTACTAAATTTGCAAGGTATATGTTTAGGTCAAATGACTAATAACATTGTTGAATATAGTGCGGACATCGAACTTTTGTCAAAAGCCATCGCTTTTGGCATTAGGTAGCTAATCATAAAACTTGATTTGCAACTCATTGTACTACAACTCAATGGAAAATATTCAGTTAGAAACCCTCAAATTTTGTGAATGTATTTGTGAGTTCGTTTATTGGAACAAGAATTTGTTTTTATTTGTTATCATCACATTCCAAGACACATGAACACATTAACAAATGCATTGGCTAACTATGTGTTAGATAGACATTTGCAAAACTTGTAAATTATAGAATATTATACAACATATATGGTAAACAAGAAATTATGTATATATATAGCAAATGCTTGCAAAAGATTTTGCTACATCAAAATAAAAAAACTTATTTTCTGAGACACATGGATTTACATCCCAGAGTGCCAAAACATGTACTACTATGCAAAATATCTGTCATGCTATACAGACCAAAACCTCCCTGAAGAATCAAAGGAAAGCTGCTATGAAATCATTTTGGAGAAAATTGCCTTAAAACTTAATTTCTGGCATCAACGTGTTTTGCTCCACTTCCTGCTCATGCTGGTGGCAGGTTGCCTAGTTATATACCCACACTGCTAGCACGGGTTTTCATAGGAAAACTCACACTAGCCTCCTTTTGTTAGGTTTTCCCAAATTGGAGGAGAAGCTTCGCTATCTAGAGGCTTCCAGAATGACGAGATGGATGTTGTTCGTTATGGATGTGGTCAAATTCTCCCAATATTACCCTTTGATCTTATCCCTATGAGCTTCCTCCTTGATATGTGGACCTTCCTCTATCTTTGGTGAGTTCCTCACTCCCTCTCCCTTCCTATAATTTCACCCCCTTCCATTCCCAAATGGTTGGTCATTGATTGTTGCATTCCTATGCTGAGATTATGCTTACATGCTTCCCATTTCTAGCTTGGAGAAGAAGTGCTTGAAGAGTCTTTTCTTGGACTTGGACATCCACCCAAAGGAAGGCCTCAATATCAAGGCATAGGTTCTATGCTTCCCTTTTTAGTTTCTTGATATATACAACTGTTGGTTCACTTTCCATAAATGTTTGCGTTAATGCTTCATTATCTTAATGCTCTCTTTTAAATAAAATTTAATAAGTCAACATAAATAAACCTTCAAACTATTACTTTAAAATTATATACATTACTAGTAAAGCATTTAATACATAGCAAAGAACTTAAATATATAACATAGAATCTAATATATATATAT
>APFE031655366.1:62610-85583 GCA_000404065.3 Pinus taeda
ATTGATATCGCTATGATTATGCTAGGTTCACTGTGCTCAACAGTGATACCTATGTCATAAGCCAATAATAGAGTTCAAAAACTTAGATGTTACCACGCAGGGTCACCTAATATCTGTCAAAAAATGGCTGAACCTGTAATATTAGGCAGCATATAGAAATAAAAGCTCAATAAAAGGCAGAAACAGATTTGCAGGCCTATGTTCTCCTGCCTTTTTTCTTTTCTACTTTGCACCAGACTCCAGTGCTGGTAGAGGGTTCAATTACAACCAGTTGTTTTTCACCTGAATACGCTGGTTGTTCTTGTTCTGAGTCTGATCCTTCTGGGCTGTGTGCTCTTTTGACTCCGCTTAATTCCAATTGCAGGTCTTGCTGCAAAACCTGGTTATATGTCTCCTCGCTGGGTTGTTTATCATCTTCATTTTGCTCTTCCCCCTGTCTCATTTGTACATCTATGGGTTCTGTGTTTAGTGCCTCCTCCTCCAGTGGCTCCGTATTCTGCCAACCTTTTGGTTTTTTCTGCTGTTTCCTGTTTCCTCTTGTCTCCTTACTAGTCAATGGACATGCATTTTGCAAGTGCCCTGTCTGCATACATCTACGACATCTGAAGGCCGTGTTCTCGTAGTCTAGATTTTGCGTCCACAAAGTGTTATTAAAACTCAGTGTGATGTGATCAGAAAGTCCTTGACTTAGATCCACCTCAACACATATTCTAGCATATGTGAATAGTCCCCTCATAGTTCTGTCTTCATCTGTTTTGAGATGTTTTCCTAAGGAGTTCCCAATGGCTGTTAAAGCTTTTCGGTGCCAAAAATGTAATGGGAGGTTATGCAGCCTTACCCAAACAGGTATTGTCGAAACAACCATGGTATTGGCATCAAATTCCGGAAACCAGGGGGTGATAAAGAGGCCAGCATTGCCCCAAAACCAAGGCCCCTGTTTTATGACGCTGTCTCGTTCCAGTTCAGTGTTGAACCTGACTATGAAGAAACCTTTAGGGCAGAGGTATATTTCACATTTGGGTGACCATGCTGTGAAAACCCATTGATGCAATACATCTGCTTTGGGCCAATAACCGTTGAATCTACAAATAACTGCATTGTGTAATAAATCTGAGTATAGATCTGTTACCTCCGGCATTTCCACAGTAAGTAAGGGTGTTTCTTGCTTCTGTTCGACTATGTATGGACCTGGAGGCTCTGATGCAGGTGCTGTTCTGTGATCCATTGGTTCCTTTCCCTTAACTGCATCCCGGAAGGACCCTGCGGTTTTTGAACTGGTTCCCTTACAACCACCACGCAGCCTTAGATTGATTGTTACGGTTGAATCATTTGCAACTCCATAGTGCTGGAGTGAATGGTGATCCTGCATGCATTTCCCGGAAAAAACGAGGTTTTGGTGGCTGGCTGGAATTCCCAATATATTCTGGATTAACATTTTTAACCCTAAGACATCCGTTTCTTTCCTGATGTGTACACAGTGGTGTCCACCTTCAACAGATCTGACAAAAATCTGATTCAGATCTGGCGAATCGACCTTGTATAGACCCCGATCTATATGCTTGTTCGTCCGATCTGGCAGATCCGTAGTATTTCTGGTATTACGGGATTTTTTACCGCCTAACAGCAGAGATCTGGCTGCCTCCGTGGATCCACATTCGCCGTCCTCGATCATTGCAAGTTTATGGCCATAGAAACCCTGGAATCTGGCCAGGAAGAGCATATTAAAGATGCTTACCTTGTAGATCGGAATACTCTTGTGTTTTTCGCTGTAATCTGGGTGTTTGGATCCATGTACCCAGTTCTTTCCCTCGCTAGTCCAAACGCAGGCAATGCCCCTGTTTAATGTACAGAAAATAAAATTAATCCGCGTCTCCCATTCCCTCCTGTCGATCTGCCGCCATTCTTCCAGATCTGTCGTTTGCTTCTTGATATCCACGATCTTTCGGGTGTATTCGATCCGCCTGCATGCACCCATTTCCTTTGCGGCTCGGAGCAGGCCGTTCTTGACCAGGGATCGAAGGCCGAGGGCATCCATTCGTACAGAGCTCTCTAATCAAATTCGAATCTCTCTTGCTCCAGCTTGTGCTAAATAAATTAAAATATATACATAATCAATCACTAATTAAACAATTTTTTTTATTTATTAATTAGTTAGTCATTTGAAAGTCGACAATAAAAGAAGACATCAAATATTTTTTCAATTAACTATTAATAGCTCCATGATTTCACCCTCTCTCTTCTCAAAATACAAATCACATTGCCTTGATGATGGACTCACTAAGCTATTCCGAAACGTTGGTTTCAAAAACTGTTCACATGTTTTTCCACAATCATAAAGCTCCTTGATATGTTAACTGGATTACATTTGAATTATGTTGGTTGCACTTTTATGCTATGTTGTGTTCTTGGTCTCTTGTGCAGGTATTCAAACACCATGAGTAGGGAGGGTCGAGCCTGAGGGAGTAGGCGATTAAGATCTCCAATAAAGGAATACATCATGGCATCAGAACGAGGTAGCTCTCCTTCCTCTTCTTTAATTTCGATTGTAGTCTAGAAAAGTGTCTTGTAGATTGTCCTGTTTGTTGCTAGACCCACTCATTGGGCTAGAGGGACCATCTCTATCCGCAAAGAGAATCTTACTTCACAACAAGAGAATACACAATAACAAAACCACAAAGTTTTTTTTTATTAAAACATATAATAACTGTAAAGGCTACATTATGATGGACAATCTGTCCTTTTACAAAATGCGACTTGTTAGTTATAACATTTTTTTGTTACAATACCACAGGTAAACTCCATGGGTGGGTAAATACTATGAGTGAATGAATACCATGGGTTGATGTCACATACAATACCATGGGCAAATACCATGGGTGTATGCCACTTACGATACCATGGGTAAATTCTTGTGGTGGACGAATACCATGGGTAGATGCCATTTTCCATTTGGATCACGACAACTCTTAGTATGAAGAAGTGCACCAGTACCTTGAGCACGACACCATGCCCTCCCACTTTTCCATGTGGCAGAAGAGGGCACTCTGACTCAAATCCTTATCTTACTAGTTGGTGCATGGAGTGCTTTCCAAAAAGCACAACAACAAAATTTTGCTCAGGTTCCTCGAGGCACAAGAGTTAGAGAGAGTGTTACACGATTTGCATGACGGACCAGTCGAGGGTCACTTTGCGGGTAACACAAAAACACATAGAGTCATGATAGCCAATTTCTATTGGCCCACATTGTTCAAAGATGAACACGCTTATGCCTGATCTGTTAGCGATGCATCGACAAAACTTGAAGGTCAGTTGCCCTGTTGCGGCCTGTTGGAGGGGATGAATCCTTCCAATAGTGGGGCTTAGAAATCATTGAGGATATCTTCTCACATTCATCAAAGTAGCATCACTACATCATGACTGCTACAGATTACTTCACGCGGTGGACAAAAGCAGTTCTGCTCAAGTAAGTGAATGACCATGAAGTCATCAGTTTCCTTTAGTAGAACATCATTTCGAGGTTTAGTGTTCATTTATCACTTTTTTTTGATAATGCAACTTACTTATATTCATTGAAACTTTATGATTTTGCATTGCAATATGGTATTGTGGTTAAACATTCAAGTAACTACTACCCGCATGGAAATGGCCTTGTCGAATCTACAGACAAAAATCTCATCCGCATTATAAAAAATACCATTTACTCTAAATAGCGAAATTGACATTCCGCTCTGGTGAATTCTCTTTGGGCTGACCAAGTTACACCCAAACTCTCTCTGAACGCATCTCCATACTTCCTTTATATGGAAAAGAATCCATCCTCGTGCCAAATATCTACTTGCCTGCTATTTAGTTATCCCAAGAATCCTGAGGCAAGTTGTGTCTATTGGTTTAGTGTAGGATGGACACATTACACAAGTTACAGGAAGAGCGGATGAAAGAAAAAGAAAAAATTTCACTCCACAAAAACTGTATCAAGAGATGGTTCGATCAAAAGTCTGCAGGGAACACCAACTTCGTTGTGCGTGAATTAGTCTTGAAGTGGGATAAACCCCACGAAGACAAAGGCAAACACACAAATTCCCAGTCCCCCTGGATTGGTCCTTTTAGGTTCATGAAAAACTTGGCCAACACACGTATCATTTACAATCACATGACAGGAGGATTGATAACCTTCTTGTCAATGGCCAAGATTTAAAATGTTATTTTCTGTGATCTTGGGCCGTGCTGTCCCCTATTTACATAACATGCGTATTGTTGTTTTGTTGTTTTGCTTTGCTGTTTTTGCTTCATTTTGATTTGTTTTGTCTTGATTTGCTTTATTTTGATTGTTTTTCCATTTCATTTTGTAAATAAGTTTTGTCCTACATTGTGTTTTGGCTTTTGAATAAGTATGTGGCTGAAGTACAAGAGTCTTGTGACACTGCAACACTTGGCCAATCCTGTGTCCTTATTCTCTATGCTTGGTTATAAATTTTGTCCGATGAAGCCTTGATGAAAAATATGATTTGTTTGTAAGGGAAGCTTTGGTAGAACCATGAACCTGTGTCCAAACTGGGGAACCCCATGCCTGTACTCAGTCTTCTTCTCTGTGCATTCAAGCTCATCCAACTACTAGGAACAGAGAAGGGGAAATTCTAAACGAGCAAACCTAAATCAGAGGCCTTACATGCCTCTTTGAAGGAACAACGTCTCCTTCTCTTAATAATTTAGGATCCTCTTCTGTCCCAAAAATAAATAAGTGCCTATGCATATTTCTCTTTCAAAAAAATACAAGGTGAAAGAAGAGAAAGGCTTCCTGCGCAGAGAGGTGAAGCAAGCAACTCCACCGGGGTATTGACCAGGCTCGCTGGTAGTGGAGCAATGCTTGTGTTCCTGCGTGACTCCGTCAGGGTATTTTCTAGGCCTGCTGGCATCGGAGCAACACCAAAGATGAAAAATTATACTATGAAAATCTTAAGTTTGCGAGCCAAACTACCATTTATGATTTTGAAATAATGTGATCTAGCTGAAAATTTTGCTGTGTTTGACTAAGTTGGTACAAGGTGAACCATGTCTATACATGGGGTAAGTGGGGAATCCAAAGTAACCTGCATAATGAATCAATACTCCCTGAAAGGCCAAGGCCTTGTGCTTAAAATGAATCGAAATAGAGAAGCTAGTATTCAACCAGTGTGTCACCAAGTGTTATAGCGGTTGTAACACCCTCCAAAATTTTGGCCTGTATCCAAATTTCGGAGCCTTCCTTGGTTTGTTCCCTCATGTTGCAAACACTCGAGTTCATTCCATGAGCTCTTGTAAAGTCTTACTCCCTTTTTTCTTGATCAACCACCGGTCATATTTTGGCATGTTGATTGCTATGTCATGCTTGTGGTCTTGTTCTGGAAATTTTTAAGGTTTGCCTTTGTGTGCATGAGTTTTTTTTCACTCTATGGACATCGGTCGTACTCACACACAAAGTTGCAAGCATTGTTGCGCAAGTGTCATCATGGTCGTTCAAAGATCTATCTCAAGTGTTGTACTTGTCGCCTTAACCTTTAAGACAGTCTCACTGAGCACATTTTTGTCTTGTTGATTTGAGGTGTCTTGTCATCGAGTCATGCTGAGTGTGTGATCACAATGTCATGTATGCACAAGCTCACTTGATCTCACACTTAGCCATTTTTCTTAAAAGTCTTTTGACCAGACAACCCTCCTTCAACCGGACCCCGACTGAGCTGCACTACGTAGTCTCAGCTCTTAGTGATCCTCTTCTGCCACTCATAATTGCATAGAGATTGAGGTTGTCCTTCGGGGCAGCCTGCACTGCGCAATCTTGGAAGTAAGCAAGCTGATTGTCTCCCAGACCTGCACAAAATTTTCCCCCAAGACCGATCTAATTTGTGCTTCCCGCAAGATCATTCATCAAGCCTCCCTCTGGTCTTCCGAAACCTGAACTGCATTGTGACCTCTGGTCTTCAAGTGAAGTTGATAATGGATTTTTAGGAACATCATTGTGGTCAAACAAATTTTCACGAGGGACCAAGCCCTTCGAAATGAATTTGTTAGATAACTGAATGATGTTATGATCACCAACTCTTGAGTCTAATTGTGAAGTTTGATTTTTCTTATTCAACTCAGTATTATCCAGTTGTTCTTCTTTAATTTGTAAAGCTAGAAATTCATTAGTTACTTGTAAAAAGGATTTCAACTGTTCATCATCATTAAATATTTTCCAATGTTTAAGATTCTCAGGAATTGAAGGCCTATATTTAACTTGAATTTGATATTGAACAAGCATTTGATTAGGAATTTTAAAAGAACTAGCTGAAACAACTAAAGAGTTTGCATGAATATTTTCATCCCTTGGAATAACAATGATGCTAAATGATTGGAATAAATTATCCACTCAGTCCCATACCTTATTTCTCTAAAATATAAGTCTAGGGTTTTTTGTTTGATAAATATTCCTTGTTTAACAATGAGCTCTGAGTCATTGAATACACTTAGATTTTGCACTTTAAGACTTTTGTCTATTTCCAATTCTGGAAGGAAGGCTTCATATTCTGCTATATTATTTGTAACATCAAATTCAAGCTTATAGAATTGAGTTATATTTTCTTTGTCTGGTGAAACTAGTAAAACACCAGCTCCAACTCCTTCCTTTGAACAAGAACCATCAAAGTATAACCTCCAAATATCAGTCTTAATGGTCTTTGGTTTTTCTACAATGTTTTCAATGCTAAGTTGAGTATTTTGTAACTTATTTGATGATAATTCAAACATCCAAAATATTGATCTACTCCATAAATGAGATGATTTCTTGCTTAATCTATTTTGCAAATAGTATTCATGAATCTTACCTCTATGTATACCATGAGATGTCCTTCCCCATATACAAGAATGGTAGCATAAGACATGTCCATTTGAAGACTTCCTCCTAATTTGGAACAACATGATCTTGATAATAACATGCCAAATTTGGGAGGAATATCAATAACTACAATGTCTAATACCACACTCTTAACCGAGATTTGAGATAGAGTGAACACTAGATCCTTTATAAGTCCAAGACATGGTACTTTCTTGGAATAAAAAGTATAGAGATCATGACAAGATTGGGTGACCTCTAATTTAAGTTAATCCATGATTACCTTTGGCATAAGATTATGGGAGGTTCCAGAATCTAACATGCAATTGTATAATAAGAAATCATGAACTTTTAAAGTTACATAGAAGCATGGTACATTTTCATCAACCATATCTGAGCTGGGACCAAAGACTACTGAAGGTTTTTCATCTTGTAAACTTATTACATCTCCTTCAGCATCGACACTTGATGACTGAGTCCATTTTGAAACTTGATTTTTATAACATGGATTTTTTGAAAGTTCAGACAAAGGAATGGGTATTTTGACTCTTTCTAATCCTTTTTCAACATTGAAAGTTTTTAGAACAATTTTTTCATTTGACTGATTCAAGGGTTGGATTGTTGTTGTTTGAGTTTCAAAAGATTTAATTTGTGGTTCATTTACAATGGGATTTTTAGGAGATCTAGGCCCTAGTCTTTTTCTTAAATTAGATATCCTATTTAGTTCTGCAATTAAAAACTCAGAAAAGGCCTGATATTTTGAGACTTGTGAGGTTTCTTGATCTTGCTCGGAAGATTGATTTAGAGGAAGAGAGACAATAACATTTTGGACAGATGAATTATCAAGATTATTGATATCCTTAGTAATCAAAGGGCTAGTGTCTTCAAGTTGTTGATCATCAATCATCAATGGGGGTTGAACTTGTTGATTAGTATTTGGTATTTGTAAGATTTGGGTTTAGGGAGCTCTCCTAAATTGATTTTGAGGTCTAGTAGCACTTTGTTGAAGGTTGAGCTTCTATTTTTGAAATCCTATTTGAAAGGTTTCTAAGCAATGAAGTGATTTCATCAATCTTTTGATCTTCGTTTTTAGGTTTTGAGGAAGAACCCTCTTCCTTGGCTTTCATTTTCCTTTTATCTTTCTCTACCTTGGCTTTAAGTTTAACTGATGTCAACCTATTGGCTTCAACTTCTATGGCATTTGTTTGCATGTATTCTAAGGTATGAGATGTTCTTTCCCTAAGCATAACTGCAAAATAATCTTCAAATTATTTTGAAAATCTAACTTTGGCTGCCGCTACTGGTGGTTTGCAGTCAGGTGGCATTTTATGATCAAGTTTATTAAATCTCTTTATGAAATCAGCCACTAGCTCACCAGGGTTTCTTTTTAGTTCTTCAAATTCTGTAAGAAAATACACATGATCCTTCTTAAACCCCCATTGATTTTTAAAAATGGTAGTTAAGTCATTCCAAGATCTGATGGAATCATCTCTTAGTTGTCTAAACTAAATTTTGGCATTCACTTTTAGTGATTGAACAAACAATCTCATATACACATCTTCATGTTCAATGTTCATGTTATCAGCAAAATCCAAGAAGACAACTAAATGGTCTTCAACATACAATCCAGTTTCTCCATTAAACCTAGGTAGGTGTTTTAAATACCCATCAGGAAAATTATTGAGTATACTGGGAAGTTGTAAAGCAACAAACCTGGCTTGAGTAATAGGTTGAAAGGCTACCATGCTTGAAGATGAAGATGAACCAGTAGAAGACGTGGTAGAGGATGATGAAGAGGATAATGAAGTTGTAGGTGATGATGGAGGTGTAGAAGTAGGTGGAGGAGGAAATGAGGGTGGAGGATTCCTTAAAGTTTTTAAAGGTGTTTTGATGACTAACTTTTGGACCTCTGTTTCAACTTCCTCTTTGTTTTCAAACAAGGGGTTTGAATACACAAAAGGTTTCCTCAGGTTGGGCAGAAGTAGATGGAAAAGTATAAACAGTTGGAGAGATAAAATCAGTAGGTTTTAACTCAAGTAAATGTACATTCAATTCTTCTTATGACTTAGGTGATTCTAAAGGTAATTCAGGAATTTGATATGATTCCAATGAATGGACTAAAAGAGCTAACTGCAGTTCAACTCCTTTGGATAGTAATTCTAAAACACTAGGTGTTAATTCAGCCAAATCTAAAGGAGATTGAACAAACCTAAGGGGATCAGATGCTGAAATATCCTCAGATTCAAGTGATACAGAAAAAGTGGAAGAAGCTTCAAGTCTTATTCTTAAAGAGGCTTCTCTTATTAGTCTCTCTAGGTCAGATAATGGAGAGACAATTTCAGAATCAGAATGAGATCTGGTATGTCTTGAAGGAGCTAGGTGAATTTCTTTTAACCTACTAGTCCTTTATTCACCTTAAAGGAAAAGCTTTATCGTTGCCCGAGGGAAAATAATTCAATTTTCGCTTCCTACGATGGCGCCAATCTGATGTTGTCCTCTGAGATAATTCTAGGTTAATTAATTATGTGAGAGAATCTAAGATGTTTTATTGTTTTAAAAGTTTTTTGGATGGCCAATGTTATGAGCAGATTAAGGTAGGTGCTTAAACCTTATTAATACTGCATATTAAGAAAGGGCTGATTCTTTACCTTTGAACAATAATTTGATTTAAAAGTGTATGGAAAGGCATAATGGCAAGAGGCTATGATTTCCGAAATATTCAGACTAAATTTTTAGTTTATCATAAGAAACCATGCAAGCAAACAATGTTTACAACCCAACACAATATATTTAACCTTATGAAGATGGTTGACAATTTATAAGTGTAGAGGAGCTTATAAAGACAATCATTCCAATAAACTAATCCCTAAAATAGATTATAACTTCAGGGGGTTTTAAGATAGACTGACATTCAATTTTCTCTTACCTAATTATCTTTATAAAACTTAAATACATGTAGAATAACAAAATGAAGTGAAAACATTAAGACAAACTCAGAAAGTAATAAGCTGTTTGAAGCAAATCCAGAATCCTTTCATTAATGTGAAGCAATTTCAGTCTGATACAATTATGCTTTAGAAAACTCATGCAAGGGTTCAACCCTTAATACATCAAACTACTACTTATTTATACATAAATGTGGATTCTAGAAACATTTGAACTAATTTACAAATATAGTACAAAAATGTAGGATTGCTTAAACTGTTGAGATGCTGGCGCTATCTTTGAGAAAGTTGTTGATGACTTGGCCCCCAAAATGTTGTCTTGTTTTTTGTCCATTGGAGATAAAACTTTTACTCGATAGTATCACATAATTGATCCCATCTTTCATCAATTGGTATAGAAATATTTATTAGATTTCTATACACTTCATTCGCCTCAATATATTTCTCGAAAGTGGGTTTGTTGATGAAAATGTGCTTTATGTCATGTTTTATAGTTAAAGCAAACTCCAAGGCTTCTATGAAAGCATTGCCTGTGATATGTCCTTTGCTACCTACAAAATTGGAATATTACTATGAGAAGCTTTACAACATTGCCACAACCAGAGTCATTTTGAGGAATCACCAACATTTGGTTTATTTTTTTAGGTGTAATTGAGATCAAAATGTCTCCATTCTAGGCCACAATGGTTATTTGTAGTGGATTATATCTTGCTTGACACCACATGACCAGATAAGGGAAATAATCAATCAATGATACAATGGACTTCATTAGTCAGGAGAAACTCAACAGAGTTTAAGTTTGCAGAATTCATTGAAATTTTTTTTCATACAATTGCAGGGCTTCTTAGTAGCCAAATTGAGCGAAGGATTAGTTTAGAAATTAAAATGGTTTTACACGAGTGAGAAGACAAAGACTGGAGACTGGTATTTATACCATAATTATACAGAGATAAGAGTATATGGATGTGAGCTAGCTCCTTATAAATTGCTCAGTATGTTCCATTGAGGATTTTCTCTCTGGAATACATAAGGAAGATGATAAACATGGATGAAATACATTTTGTTTCAGGGAAAAGGAAATCACAATTCAAGATCAAGACTCAAGTAGGACCATTCATATGCAATACTAGAACAACAGGAGATGAGGCAGACTCAATCCTCAGGCAATTCAACTTTCATCCTAGTTTTACCTAGTTATATGATCCATTTAGCATTATTTCTAAGTTAAGGATGGAACTCAAAACCACACCTTATAATCACACCCACATACCAGAGATCGAAAAGTTTATGAATTAGGGCCAGTGGGATGAGAATACATTACAAGAAGCAGAAGAGCAAATTTTGTCTACATCTACCCTCCACACTCTAGTACCTCAAGATAAACAGGGATAAGGGCCAAGAGAAGAAAATTCATCTCGAACATGTACAAAAATAAGTGCTCATGAATTCATTATTCAACAGAAGAAGCAAAAGATATAACTCAAAGATGTCACCATTCAAA
This sequence comes from Pinus taeda, assembly GCA_000404065.3. Lineage (NCBI taxonomy): Eukaryota > Viridiplantae > Streptophyta > Pinopsida > Pinales > Pinaceae > Pinus > Pinus taeda. The sequence goes on from APFE031655366.1 coordinate 73,904, forward strand.
ATGAGGAAGAGCAACAAACTATTGTTATGAGTGGTTTACAATTTTCCATAGGGTCAGAAGAACACCTCCCTAACACCCCATCCTCTTCAACCTCATAGAATCCTTTAGACAAATCATAGTCAACAGAATTGGGTGAACTTGATGATCCTAATATCTTCAGCAAGTTTTTGCAAATTAAGCAAAAAAATGAAACAGTAAAGGCCAACACATATGCTTAGTTTTAAAGCGGACTTCTACCTCCCATCACAAGTTGTTAACAACATTTAATAGTGAGAAAGGAAGAATTCAAATGGAATTTTTACAGGCTCAAGTACCATCTCCAAAACTTTTGCAAATTATAATAAGACTATATTCTCATTTGATGCAAAGTTAATACATCCCATTGATCAAATGGATATGCATAGGCAGCTTGGAGAAATGATTTTCTCCACCATGACAAATACATCCATAGGTCTTTCAAAGTTAAGGACATCTCTCACAAATGTCCAAACACAGTTGAAATTGGAGAAAATTTCTTCATTATCAAAGGAAACCAAAATCAAAACACTAGAAGATTTGGTGATCAAGCTGGGTTATGATTCCAGTGATGTCAAAGCAGTGGAGGAGATCATTAAGAAAAAGAATGTAAACATTTCAACACTCAGGAAACAACTGAAGTTACCTTCTACAGAAGATCCATTGACAAAAGAGATAGAAGAAAGTGAACAACATAAAGAAGACATGCTCAAATTGATCACTGAGCAAAATATACAGATGAAACAAATGGAGGAATAGATATCGAAACTAATTAAGGAAAAAGAAGAGGCTGCACAATTAATTATAGCTCTGATGACAACCATACCAATCACAGTTACAAACACAACAAGGGATTGGACATCAACACCTGATGATTTAAATAAAGTTGTGCAGGACCTGTCTCTTCAGAGAAAAGAAAATGACAAGATCTAGCAAAAGCTAAAGCATATAGAAGTAGAAAAGATAAAAAAAAATGATACCCTCTTGGTGGAAGAGATGCAAAAATCTCATCAACTTTCCAAGAAGATTGACCAATTAGAAAATCAGTCTCTAATGGATCACACCTTGGCCCAAGCCAAGGAAAGAATCTGAGTGGATATAAATCATGCGTTAACTGAGGTTTGGCCTTCTATCCAGATTATTTTTGAACCAGAAGAGTTAATCGACATATGCAAAACATCCATTGAACAGGTCAGAACAACACTGGGACAAAAACTAGCATAGGATACTTCCATGATTAGAGTACTGAATTCAAAGAGTAGGTCAGAGTTGGAGTAGATTCAGATAGAAGATAGAACAAATACCATCCTGGAAATCAAAAAGGTATTACAGAAAAGGAATTTAATGACCCAATTGGAGACTAAGTCTCAAGCCCTTGAAATTGCTGTCCAGATATTTCATACTAAATTCAATTTGTTGAATCAAAGAGGATTTCCATGGCTATTGTAGAGTCCAAGGATTGTCTTACCTTGACACCCTTTTTGCCTATACTTCTTCCTTTTTTTTTCCTATACCTATCACCTAAATAATGCAATAGACACAAGGTTTTTTTAAAGCTAAGCACTTAAATGTCTTCTTCTTCATATTTGTCTATATACCTTATTGTTTTGTTAAAGTATGCATTCTGCTACTAAATTGGCATGTTTCTGCAACTTATTCGGATTTCCGCAGATACCTCCATTGTTAACAGGGTTCAGATGCTCCATCTTAGCAAAGGAATATATGGATGGATGAGGAATGATCCCCTCGTGGATTATTTCCTATTCTCTGAGCCAATCCTTCAAGAAGATCACAAGATAACACGGTCAACCTCAAAGTCAACTACAAGATTATCGTCGGGACAAAGCTTGAGTTTTCACGAAATCTTATCGATTTGCTTTTCCAAGTAGAAAATCGATTATTTAGTGATATAGTTTGATTTAATAGGATCGAAATAAAGATATTTAGGCTTGAAACTCTCGTACTGTTTTTTCCACTGGAAAAATCAGTAATTTTCATTAAATTTAGAAAATTACATATAGTAGATGCCATTGGCATTGCTGTATGTGCATACAAAAACCACCTCGCAGGGTGCCGTATCAGAGCATTTTACAAAAAGAGAGCAAAAAACACATATATGTGTATGGCTGATTTAACCTGTTCGAGATCTCGTAGGATCCATTTGCATATATTCTAATATTCCTAGTTATGTACAATTCCCATTGGGACAAAAAGTTCATTAAAGATGTCTGTCGGGACTGTTGTCCCGTTGTTCTTGCTGGTCCATGTATGGCCTGTGATAATACCTGTGTTCTTCATTCCCTTGCTGCTCCACAATTATTGAAACTCTCGTACTGTTATATAAAGAAATATTATAAAAGCAATGGTCACTTTGTGTTTTGGGTGCGCACCGATATATGTAAAATTTGGGAACATCTTGTTAAACTTGTTTGCGAGTAATAGACTTGGTTTATGTTTTCCATACTGCATTGATTGGAGATTGTCGACTGTTTTGTGGAGGGTCCCTACATCCAATACAGGTCTTTAACCAACTGCATATAGATTTCTTTAATTGCTTAATCGTAGATGCTCTGTTTTGTGTTTTGAGATGCAGTAAGATGGAATTCACAATTGAATCGTTGTTTGCATAAGCAATTTCCTTTGCTTTATACCTAGCTTAATTCTGTTATCTCATTTGATTTTTATCTGGTATTATTTGATCATTTTCCTTGCTTTCTACCTAGTGTAGTTCAATTGTTTCATTTTCATAGCATAGTTGCTTTTCAGTTTATCATATTTATGACTTGTTTGGATGAAGTTGAATGAGTAAAAGAGTGGCAGTCATTTTCTTGACAATTAAATTTAGACATCATTCATTTACAATCTGATAGAATAGATCTCTTTAGCATATAGTAATTTAGGCTTGACTGCAGCATAAAATTTAGAGATAAAATCCAAAACAGTTTAACAAGTGTAAAGCTTAGAAAAACACTTAAACCATCCATAAACTAATTCAATAGAGATTAATTTCTAAGATAAGTAGCTAACAAACTTCAAGGAAAATTTCTCTAATATAATCAATAATACCATCTTCATATTAATTCTAAGTTTATACTTTAACAAGAACATAGATATCTTAACAACATAAAATAACTTCTAGAACATATAGTGCACTTGTGCTTCATCAATATACCTACCCTCGTCGATAATTTATGCTGACAATTTAAGGACATAAAATTGGCTAAAAATTTTGGCGCCGTTGCCGAGGAAGTACAAATAAAAGTTAAAAAATGAATAATTAATTCAAAACATGATATGTGTAGGGATAGAGACTCTAGAGGTAGATTTGTAGGATGAGGAAGAAGTTTAATTTCCACAAATCCACTCACTTCACCTCGATTTCGAAATTCCACACCACCTCTCAAACTTGAATTCCATTTGCAGGTCGATAAAGACTTTCTGAAGTCTCAAGGTCAGAAATCCAATCCAGAACTTCACCTACTTCATCTACTAAAGCCGTAATTGAAGAAAATCCTATATCCCCAACTACATGTGCAGTTTTTCTATCCTCCACTGGTGAAATTTTTTTGGGAGAAGAATTAGAAGTTCCTAGTGAAGAAGAGGAATAGGAAACTTATTTTGAACAACCACTGATAGAAGAGCCAGAAGAATTAGAAGAACCCTATACTAATTCTGAGGAATTTGTCATGGTTGAAGAAGGGGAAGGAGAGGTACACAATGTCAATTGTGAGGAAAATAGGATTGGAGGATGTAGAGGTAGAGGTAGAGGAGGAGGTGGAGATAGGAATAGAGGAGGGGGTAGAGGTAGAGGAAACCAAGATCTTTTTGGATTTCCTATTCTCGATGAAGATACAACTCTCATAATGAAGAATATATCATCCTCGATTCTTTCTAATTTCCACGGAAAAATAAATGAAGGCCAATAGACATTTATCTTCGAATTTGAGGTATTATGCAGATCATCTGACTATCTACATGATGCTCAAAAACTAAAATTATTCCCTGCTACTGTTGGAAATACTAAGAGGGGGGGTGAATCAGTATTTCTTTTTCCCACTATTGTTTTACTAGTTAAAACATATATATTCAAAACACAAGATGGACATCAAGAATAAATTATTTTATTAATATAAACTGTGCAGTAAAATAGATACAATATATAGATGGTTATAATCAATTGCCAAGCTCCAACTTACACTTTGGTGAGGCTCCAGCCTCCAGAGCACCAACTCTATTTCTCCAAGACACTAATCTTGGACTTAGGAGCACCAATTCCCAAGGACTTCAATCCTTCCTACTTCTGAGGCATCAACCCCAAGGACTCCAATCTTTCTTGCTTTTAAGGCACTAGCCCCAAGGACTCCTATCCTTCTCACTTTTGAGGCACCAGCCCCAAGGACTCCAATCGTATCTTGTCAAGGCACTTTTGATGATAATATTTTGCTCTCAGAACTCTTCTCTGCTGAGTTCTGTCTATTTACAGCTTCAATGTAGTCTCCAGGCTACAGTATCAATGACAACCAGTCTTCTTATAAATGAGTCTTTACAACTCTGCACACTGCCCACACTTAGTATCCAATAGCCTTTTTGCTCACTGATAATGTCTTCACACAGCTTTAGTCAGTCTACTTTTAGCTGCACTAAACTCTGTATAAAGAACAATTTTCTGTTTAAGCTTATGTTCTCATTGTCACAGTGAATGCTTCAGTATGACTGTTTCTCTGCTCGCTGCTTCTCCCCTTCGACTACCTACTGTCCTGTTGGTCCTTCATCCCTCTTTTTGTTCTGTTGGACCCTCACACGACCTCTATTTCCTCCAGCGTATTTCAACAACGTTCAACAGCTGCAACATTCTTCACCAGCAACTTCATACAACGCTTAACCACCTCTGCTACTTCTTCTACCTCACATTCTGATTCTTCACCACACCAACAACACCGTAGTCCTCTGTTTTTACTATTTTTATGCATTCCCGTGCCTCTGTCCATTCGTTTCCTCTTACACCGTCTCTTAGGCTTCCTTTCTCTGCAGGCTCTTCGGATTCCACAATGCTTGCTTATCCTGTCAGTTTACTCCTTGGTCGCTGTCATTTCCTCTGCACTTTCTTGCTTCTTCAGCTTCCCGAATTTCGGTTGCTTTAGCTTCCTTTGTCTATTCGAATTAACCAATGCTTCATAGGACACGTTCAAGAGGAAGAGAGGCCGTATTACAGAGAAATTTTTCCTATTAAAAGATATCAAAGAGATCCATTTTTTTCCAATAATGTTCATACACAGGACTTCAGTGCTTACGGAGGCTTTCATTTGGAGAGACTCTACCATCAGGGCAAGCCCACATGTCATGTTACCACCAACATCGTTCTGACTATCGGAACTGTTATCATATGCATTTTGGCCCCGCATAAATTCCGTATCGGGTGCGCTACATATATCGCAATCCGCAATCGGCTTTAAGCATTGCGATACATCACTCCTCATATGACGGACACGATATTATTATAAACTATTTTTAATGAGTCCATTGGGTCCATGCCTCTATCACAATCAATAGTTTATAGCGCCATCCCTTTATGACTTGCGATCACTGCGGATGCGATATGATACTAACCATGGTTTATATTCCCGTTGGGTCTGCAGCCTTTATCGCTATCGGCGATTGGGTGTGGGAGGACTTTATAACATATGCGATTACTACAGATGCGATATAGCATTCAATCAAACTGTGAAATGCCATCGGGTCCGCGTATATTATCGCAATCAGAGGTTTTAATGTGGCAGGCCTTTACCACTCCCGATACCCGCTCTAAAATGCCGATGCGATAATCGCTATCGGTGATTGCAATGGTATGTGTTTACTGTTGATAGTGCTTTTGCACGCATACACGTGATTTCTGCTCCGATAGCTGTAATGTGCCATAGATGCTCGCCGATAGTGTTAAGCCGATATATATGGGTTTTCTCTCCACCGATAGTATCAAAGCATACATATATATGTCTGCGCTCCGATAGTGCATTCGCTAGCATATAACTTTTTTGTGGCCTATACGGCTCCAAATAATGCATTTGCCTATTAATATATATATTCTCCACTCCTTTAAGCTTGCATATATATATTGCTCCTCTAATGGCTCTGTCTACTTCCTCCGATGGTTGTTTGCATCCTTTGTTGCTCCGATGGCTGTTCATGCATATATAGATGGGTTTTGCCTCCGATAGCTCCTCTTCTTTGGCATATATATGCTATGTTCTACTCGCTTAGTTTGCTCCTGTGGTTCTGCTAACACTATTGGCAATATTATATATATATATATATAATATATATATATATATTATATATATATATATATATGTGTGCTCCTCTTGTAGGTTCTTGGTAGGCATGTATTACATGCATCACTCCTCTGATATGGCTCCTCTTGCTCCAATGTGGCTCGGCTATCTTGATGGCCTTGCTCCTGCCTCTTCATGAATCTGCTCTGCATCCCCTTGGCTTCATGTCATCCTCTAGTATCCAGAATATTGCCATATTGACATCAATGACAACCTAGGTCAACAATCTCCCCCTTTGTTATTGATGGCAATATTCTTCTTCTCTCCCCCTTTGAGATCAATGGCAAAGGAGTCCTCTGTGACTCCCCCTATCAAACTTCTTATGTTCTTCATGAATGGTAGATCTTCATGGATCTATGACTCCCCCTGTCATAGTGCTCTCCTTCTTTTTACTCAAGATAGAAGGATTGATATTTTATCATCATTTTGCACATTATTCCTCTTCATGTCTCAAAACTGCTTTATCGTGGCTTCAAAAATGCTTAAAGATGCTCTACTTTAATGCTTTCATTTAGATTGCAAATGGCCATACACCAAGTGTCCAAGTCCAAGCTTTTGTGCTTCAATCCATATTGTTGTCTTCATAAGTAGAATTGAGAGACCTTCATAGTCTGAATCAAGAGAGACTGTCACTAAGATTGTCTTTCATCCTGTCTTTCTTCAGATCTGAGTTTATTTGTGTCTCTGTGCTTCTTCTCAACTCACTGCCATCCTTTCCTTGTGTTCTTGTACATATCTCAGCTATTTATTTCCTCTTAGCAGATTTAGATATCCAATCTGTGGCTGTATTTTAAATACAATTGCTGATCTGCATCTTTTTGCAATGCTTCAGTTTTGATATAAGCTGCCAGCTGCTCTTACTTCAAACTCCTTTCCAGATGTATTTGTTTGTTTGAAGACTGCCTCTATCAGTGTCCAGAATTTATCTGTTCTCACATTTAATTCATGAGTTAATACATAAACTTCTATGATAACAACACCATGGTTGTTTGCCCTATTTCTTTAACAACAGTCCAAAGAATGGTTATAGGATCATATGCTTCAATGGAGTGCTCCTGAGACATGATATTCATCAAAGAATGATTGTTAATATAGTTCAACAAGGATTTCATAAGGACCCTTCCACTAATAGCTTTAGCAATAATGATCAAGAATTAGAGGCTCCCCCCAACTGTATGCATCGTCTCCTTTTGGCAGAGTCTTCTTAAAAAATGCTTAGATTCTAAAAAATTTAGGCCAATGACATATGTTATTGGCTGGAGAGCTCAAGGGACTTTCAGATTGTATTTCCTTCCTTCTCCATACTTGTGTAACTTTCTTCTTTTGCATGGTTCCAGCTTGTGTAAGAGCCCATGTTAAGTTACAATCATGTGCCATATGACCAATGTTATGACACTTGAAGCATTCTACATTGTTCATGAATAAGAATTCATGATTTCTTCCTGTAAAATTGTTTCTTGGAGGTTGTCGGAGACTATAGCATCTATCTCTATGAGATGGTTGGGGACCATAACATCTATCTTTATGATATGATTTACAGTCTTTTGCCATGTGACCAAAGTTTGAACAAGAATAACAATAACCAAAAAATGAACTTTGGTACCTGGGAGATGGAGGTTTCCTTGATGTACTTCTGAAGCCTTTCTGCCTTGAGATCCTTTGATGATAACCATTGCCTCTTGCATCTTTGGCATCATCTACATTTCTTCTTGGAGCTGGTTTTCTTCTTGGAGCAGGATTTGTTCTATTGTAGCCCTGATTTTTCTCCTTGCCTTTGCTGGTGCTAGGAGCATCACCATTTCTTTCTGGCTTCTTCACATCTCTTTTGTTTAAAGCATTTTCATTCTTGTTTGAGGATTCACCTACATATCCGAGACCTGATTTATCAGATGGACATCTGTGATAGCTGAGCATGTCATCCAAGGCTTGAGAGCTCTTCAAGATTTTATTCATCCCTTCAACCTTTGTTCTGAGGAAGACAACCTCTTCTTCCAATCTTTCACACTCATTATTCTTCTGGGCAAGTTGTTTCTTAGTTTCTTCCTTGCTACCAATAGCTTCATCTGCTTCTATTTTAAGAGAGATGATATCCGACTTCATTTTGAAGATTTCTTGATTCTTTGCTTGACTGCTCTCCATTCTCTTCTCAGCTCGTGCCTGTTTCCTGGCTTCTTGTAATTGAGACTTAAGGGAGGAAACCTCTACCTTGTACTGATAAATCTCTTCTTCAAGTTTGTTCAAGCTCTTGTGCCTTTGTTCAAGTTGACTTGACAAGGTATCTTCCTGCTTCTTTGCTTTATTCAATTGATTTGTCATGGATATGACTTCTTCATGATGCTTTCTATTGCTTTGATGAAATTCCTTTTTAAGCTTGGCAAGCTCTTCATCCCTTTCTTGTACTTGAAGCTTGATGAGGTCAACTTTCTTCCTTGTTTGATCTTGGTCACCATCTGGAGCTATCTTCTTAAGTGCCTCATTTTCCTTTTTCAATTTGTTAATCTCTTCCATGGCAATCATAAGTTGAGCGAGGAGTTCTTCTATAAAGGCTTTTTCATTCTCTTCATCTTCTAGGTCTGCTTTAGCCTTGATGTCATCATTCTCATTTTCAGCTTCTATGATGGGTTCAGGATCTCCTTCGTGATTGATGGTCATGGTCAGTGCTCCTTTTGAGTGAAGGTCATGAAGTTTGTCCCATATATCCTTTGCTGATGAAAATTTTCCTAGATTGTTCTTTACAGAATCAGGTAGCCCATTCAAGATTGCCTTCATTGCTTTTGCATTGTACTCCTTGGATTCCTCATCCATCTTGCTATCAGCAATCACTGATTTCCAGATTTCAATGCCTTGAGTCTGTAGGAAATTCCTCATTCTTGCTTCCCATATATTAAAGTTCCCATTGAGCCTTGGAGCCTCATCAAATTGATTGTCTTCTATTTTAGTAGTAGAGGGAGACATATCCTTAGGAGGATTGGAGACTTTCTTCCTTGACCTCGCCATTTGTGTTCTAAATGTCGACCTTTAAGCTGTTAAGCTTTGAATGAAGGTACTTGCTCTGATACCAATTGTTGGAAATACTGAGAGGGGGGGTGAATCAATATTTCTTTTTCCCACTATTGTTTTACCAGTTAAAACATATATATTCAAAACACAAGATGAAAAGCAAGAATAAATTATTTTATTAATATAAACCGTGCAATAAAATAGATACAATACATAGATGGTTACAATCAATTGCCAAGCTCAAACTTGCACTTTGGTGAGGCTCCAACCTCCAGAGCACCAAATGTATTTTGCCAAGACACTAATCTTGGACTTAGGAGCACCAATTCCCAAGGACTTTAATCCTTCCTACTTCTGAGGCATCAACCCCAAGGACTCCAATCCTTCTTGCTTCTAAGGCACCAGCCCTAAGGACTCCTATCCTTCTCACTTTTGAGGCACCAACCCCAAGGACTCCAATCATATCTTGTAAAGGCACTTTTGATGATAATCTTTTGCTATCAGAACTCTTATCTGCTGAGTTCTGTCTATTTACAGCTTCACTGTAGTCTCCAGGCTACAATATCAATGACAACCAGTCTTCTTATGAATGAGTCTTTACAACTCTGCACACTGCCCACACTTAGTATCCAATAGCCTTTTTGCTCACTGATAATTGCTTCACACAGCTTTAGTCAGTCTACTTTTAGCTGCACTAAACTCTGTATAAAGAACAACTTTCTGTCCAAGCTTATGTTCACATTGTCACAGTGAATTCTTCAGTATGACTGTTTCTCTACTGGCTGCTTCTCCCCTTTGACTGCCCACTGTCCTGTTGGTCCTTCATCCCTCTTTTTGTCATGCTGCACCCTCTTTATGTTCTGTTGGACCCTCACACGACCTTTATTTCCTCCAGCATATTTCAGCAACATTCAACAGCTGCAGCATTCTTCACCAGCGTTCACCAGCAACTTCATACAACGCTTAACCACCTCTATTGCTTCTGCTACCTCACATTCTGATTCTTAACCACACCAACAACACCACAGTCCTCTCTTTTTACTATTTTTATGCATTCCCGTGCCTCTGTCCATTCGTTTCCTCTTACACCGTCTCTTAGGCTTCCTTTCTCCGCAGGCTCTTCGGATTCCACAACGCTTGCTTATCCTGTCAGTTTACTCCTTGGTCGCTGTCATTTCCTCTGCACTTGCTTGCTTCTTTAGCTTCCCGAATTTCAGTTTCTTTAGCTTCCTTTGCCTATTTGAATTAACCAATGCTTCACAGGACACGTTCAAGAGGAAGAGAGGTTGTATTACAGAGGAACGTTGCCTATTAAAAGATATCAGAGAGATCCTTTTTTTTTTCAATAATGTTCATACATAGGACTTCAATGCTTATGGAGGCTTTCATTTGGAGAGACTCTACCATCAGGGCGAGCCCACATGTCATGTTACCACCAACATCGTTTTGACTATCGGAACCGTTATCATATGCATTTTGGACCCGCATCAATTCCGTATCGGGTGCGCTACATATATCGCAATCGGTAATCGGCTTTAAGCGTTGCGATACATCACTCCCGATATGACGAACGCGATATTATTATAGACTATTTTTAATGAGTCCATCGGGTCCATGCCTCTATCACAATCGGCAGTTTATAGTGCCATCCCTTTATGACTTGTGATCACTGCGGATGCGATATGATATTAACCATGGTTTATATTCCCATCAGGTCCACAGCCTTTATCGCTATCGGCGATTGGGTGTGGGAAGACTTTATAACATATGCAATTACCGCGGATGCGATATAGCATTCAATCAAACTGTGATATGCCATCATCTCCGCGTATATTATCGCAATCAGAGGTTTTAATGTGGAAGGCCTTTACCACTCCCGATACCCGCTCTGAAATGCCGATGTGATAATCGCTATCGGTGATTGCAATGGTATGTGTTTACTGTTGATAGTGCTTTTGCACGCATACACGTGATTTCTGCTCCGATAGCTGTAATGTGCCATAGATGCTCACCGATAGTGTTAAGCCGATATATATGGGTTTTCTCTCCACCGATAGTATCAAAGCATACATATATATGTCTGCTCTCCGATAGTGCATTCGCTAGCATATAACTCTTTTGTGGCCTATACAGCTCCCGATAATGAATTTGCCTATTAATATATATATATATTCTCCACTCCTTTAACCTTGCATATATATATTGCTCCTCTAATGGCTCTGTCTGCTTCCTCCAATGGTTGTTTGCATCCTCTGTTGCTCCGATGGCTGTTCATGCATATATAGATGGGTTTTTCCTCCGATAGCTCCTCTTCTTTGGCATATATATATATATGG
>APFE031655366.1:86086-101115 GCA_000404065.3 Pinus taeda
TGGCTCTATTCTTCTTTGGCATATATATGCTCTATTCTACTCGCTTAGTTTGCTCCTGTGGTTCCGCTAACACTGTTGGCATATATATATTAATAAATATATATAATTTATATATGATATATATGTGGTTCCTCTTGTAGGTTCTTCATGGGCATGTATTACATGCAACACTCCTCCGATATGGCTCCTCTTGCTCCAATGTGGCTCGACTATCCTGATGGCCTTGCTCCTGTCTCTTCATGAATCTGCTCTGCGTCCCCTTGGCTTCATGTCATCCTCTAGTATCCAGAATATTGCCATATTGACATCAATGACAACCTAGGTCAACAACTACCTTAAAGGATTCAACATTAAAATGGTTCATGAGTCTAGGAACGCATTCTATAAGAACATGTTAACAAATGAAAGAGGCTTTCCTAGGAAAATATAGAGATTATTATATGCCTAGTAACCTTAAAGATGGAGTCTTCAAAATGACACAAAAGGAAGATGAGAATCTTGAAGACTTAGTAGAGAGATTTGTCTACAACATTAAAAGAGAAAAAATGGACAATTTGGATGAGGAAACTTTAAAAGCCCTCCTGCTTAAAGCTATTAAAGATGAATGGATCGATCTCGTTAACTTAACTGAGTGAGGAGATATTTCTCAATTACCATTTGCAGATATTTGTGATTTATTTGTACATATATCAAGGGGTAAAGCACGAGTTGGAAAGAGTCCTAGAGAGCCTCTCTTATCAAGAATTAATAAATCTGCAGCCGAGGGAGTCAGTAGGGTAGAATTAGGAAGCTTGCTTGATACCTTCAAGACAGACATTTTAGGGAGTCTAATTGAATAGATAGACACCCTTAAAATACAGAATAAACAAAAATCTGAAAACGCTGCATTATCTATTTTCTGTCCTAGATGTCGAAAGAAACACATGCTAAGAGAGTGTCCCTTAGATTCAAAGGTTATAGAAACTTGTATCATATGTGCAGATAATCATGATACTAAGGAATGTCCTTCTTTACCAGGTCTCAAGGCTGTATTTAATGATGAAGGAATACCAGAACAACTAGACTCTCTCTACGTTATAGCCAAGAGACCATGGAAAAACTCTCAACCAAATCAACCACAAGGCTTTAGACCACAATAATTTGCTTTGTCTTCACAAAATAATTGGAATCCATCTTGGCAGCCTTGGGCTCATCCACAATCACAATATTGGAATCAAGGATGGCAAAGTCCTTATGGGGCTTATGCTCACTATCAACAATATTCACCATCCTATCTTCCACTAGAATTTATACCCCAACCTAATAAAATTCCCCAAGCTAATCAATTACCTCAAATCCAAGTTCAAAATAAAAACTCACATCTCTTCGTACCATTTCCACAAAAACCAAATCAACTACCTGCTCAACCACTTCCGAATCCCAATAATAAAATACCATAACAACCTATGTACAACATGGAAGGGAAAAATCCTCAAACTTATGTAATAACTCCACTAGATCTAAATAATGTCCAATTAAGGAGTGGAAGAGTGTTGTTGTTGTTGTTGTTTTTTTTTACAGAAACAGGTAGTGGATATATTAGAAACTTGGACTTAATGCTAAAGAGAAGATTACAAAAGGTGAGTCTAAATAAAAAAACGCCGAAAAACCTTGAAAGACTGTGACAATTATGTTTAGCTCACATCTCTTCTTAGCTGCTACTATGCATTCAATTTCAGAGATTTTCCCAAGCTTTTGTATACAAACAAATTGATTTAACAGAAGGCAATAAAACATGACAATTTTCTAAATTAAGGATTTGGTTCCCATATTTCTTGTCTGCCTCTGAGCAGGGCACCAGCCATAAGAAGGGCTGCTTTATTAGCTTCAGAGTCCGCCTCCTTATTATTGGCTCTCAACACATGATAGAAACTCAAGTTCTGGAAAGAGTCTTCAAGGTCTGAAATTCTGTGAACCAGCCTCGCTAGCCTTAGGTCCAATGGCTTAGAATGAGTCACCATAGTGTTAATAATAACCTAAGAGTCTCCAATAACATTAGCCTCCCTGATGTTCAACACTTTCAAAATCTTGAGTCCTTGAAAAAGAGCCAAAGCCTCAGCTTGAATGCTGGAAGCGATGCCCAAACCCCAGGCGAAACTGTGGATCCTAAAACCAGCTAGATTCAATATAACTCGTCTAACACTAGCTCTTCCAGGATTGCCCTTTATATCCCCATCAAAAAATAGAGAGTGCCTTTGATGGTTTGCAATCCATCCCTGGAGCTCTTTTGCTGTAGCCCTTATTTTCCAAACTTTTGGGAGGGAAATACTCTTTTCTAATTTTTGGAACCCAAGATCGAGAGAAGATCCCCAATTTTTATCTTGCTGGGTGAGATTTAAATCATCTTTGTGGTCTCTTAGGCACTCTTTTAACTGGCATTTAATTTTAACTACCACTAGCTTGACATGCTTCTCGCAGTTTATGAAAATCCTTTGTTTCACTCAAGCCAGATCTACCAGCAGGTAATTTTAGGGAGAATAAACCAAGCAGCTCTAATAATTTTTTTTTTTGGAGGAGGACCAGGGTACCTTTGCAGCCATAAAAAAATCAGCAGTGGAGGAAGGCAACGCGAAGTTGGAACACAAAGTTTCCAGCAGTGCGGTCCAGATCTGCAATGTAAAGGAACATTCCAGCATCAAATGAGAAACACTTTCCTGATTTACCCTGCAAAGTCTGCACCTTGAAGGGCCGTGGAAGCCACGCTTCTGAATATTATCATTTGTCAAGATTTTGGAATGACATAACAGCCAATTGAAGAAATCGATTTTTGGCAGTGAGGGATAATGCCATATCCCTTTCCATGGCTCTAGATTCGTGGCCACATGGGGGCGCTCACATAGCTTGGCGTATCCCTTAGCAACAGAATAACCACCAGCTTGCACACCCCAACCTCTAGAATCCCTGCTTCACATCCATGTTGGAGCCAATCTGTGAAGCTTGGAGAGTAGTTCCTCGCGTTTCATAGATAAATCTAGGGGCGTTTCAAGTTTCCAGCCAGCCCAACGTGAATCCTGCCAGACTGAGATATCCCACAGGGAACACAATCCAACGTCGTTCATCCAACTGTGCATGCTTGAAGAGAGTGACAGTCTCTTAGCGGCTCTTTACTCATAATTCTATCTGTCCAAAGGTTGATCCTTTTTCCATTGCTGGGGACCAAGTAGGCATGAGTATTAATAAGCGGACAGGATTTGGAACAAAGCTTCCGGAAGGGTGTATTCAGGAGCGACAGAGGATGGTCTAAATAGTGGGAGTGCTTGCCCTTAAAGTATTTTTTCCAAAGAGCTAGATGTGCCCAGCCAGGGTTAGGAGCAATAATTCTCCAGATGAGCTTAGCTCCCATAGCGATATTTTGATATCCAATATTTTTGAAGTTCAAGCCTCCTTCCAATAGCGGTTTGGCTCTTTTAAGAAATACAGGAAGGCCTAGATACTTGAAGGAAGTCCAGTTTGAGGAGGCTACGAAAATAAAGGTTTTGGAAATGGAATTGAGCATGCTGGAAGTGGTGTTCCAGCAATAGATATGGCATTTGCCATTGTTTAGACTGCTTCCTGAAATCATACAAAACTCGTCAAGGACTCCTTTAAATCTGGAGGCTATAAGCACATAGGCAACTTCCAGTAACAAGGTGTCATCTGCAAAGAGGGCATGAGTAATGTTTTTGACACCTCTTGCTATACAAAGCCCAACAATTTCCTGGTCCATCATTTTTTTGTCTAAATAGAAGCTGAGGAAAGAGGCTTGAAGAACAAATAGAAGGGGTGAGAGAGGGCACCCCTGCCTGAGCCATCTCGAGGCTTTGAAAAAGTCAGCAGCTCTGCCGTTTACTAATGGAGCAATCCAAGGCTCCAAAATGCAGGCCCGAATCCAATTTATAAATTTCTCCCGAAATCCAAATTTGTATAAGACTTTCAGCATAAAACTATGCTTGACTCTATCAAAAGCATTTGCTAAATCGAGCTTGATAACCATACCTTTTTCCTCGTGACTCAGACTTGAGTCTTGCCTCTTGGACCAGAATGAAATTGTCCACTATTTGTCTCCCTTGAATGAATCCTCCTTTGCTTTTCGGAATGACTTTGGCGAGGATGAGCTTAAGTCTATTAGCAATGACTTTAGTAATCAGTCTGTAACTAATATTACATAGCGAAATTGATCGAAACCTGTTGAAGGTGTTGGCTCCTTTATCTTTGGGGATGAGAGCAAGAAAAGTAGAGTTCGTGCTGCCTCCGATTTTTTGGCAAGCTTGGGACTCAATAACCATTTTGTATAGATCTTTTTCCACAATTGGCCAGCAAGATTGGAGGAATTCCGCTGTAAATCCATCTGGCCCAGGGGCTTTATTTGGGTCCATGGTGAAGAGGGCATCTTTGACTTCATTCTTGGTGAGTTTAGGTTCAAGAAGGTGATTCATTTCAACAATAATCAAGGAGGGAACCATGTCAATCATATCCGAGATTTGGTCCAAATTTATATCTTCGCTATACAGGATTATAAATGGAGGGAGGCAACTTTTTTGATGCTTGCATTGTCTTTGTGAGTGATAGCGCCATCTTTGATTTCAGAAATGGAATTGGTACATTTCCTTGCCTGAGCTTGTTTATGAAAGAAGGTGGAGTTCCTGTCCCCTGCTTTAAGCCAAAGGCTGCATGAATTAAGTCTCCAGTACTCTTCTTTTGCTAGACAAGCCTTGTGATAGTTTTGCTGGAGCTGGGCTTCTTTGTCTAGAATCTCTTTAGTTATGTCAGTTTTTTCAGCTTGGAGATGATGATTTTCCATATTTTTCCTTTCATTTGCTGGATTGGGCAGAGTTTTGGCCCAAATTTTTAAAACCCTTTTCACTCTTCTGAGCTTCTCCCAGACAAAAAAGGGGGAGCCTTTGACCAGCTGCATCCAGATGCCCTTAACTAATTGCATGAAGTCCAATTCCTTAGCCTAGAGCGGGCTAAATCTGAAGGGAATTGGACCTCGGTCAAGCTAAAACACTAGTTCCAACTTGATGGGTTTATGATCAGAAGTGCTGCATGGGAGGATATGCACCTTATCCTATAATCCAAGCAGAAGAAAAGAACTTTGAAGTAAGAATCTATCCAATCTGGTAGCAATGTGGCCAGGGCCAATTCTTTTATTAGTCCAAGTGTACTTATCGGAGATTGGCTTGATGTCCAACAAGTCCCAGTCCTACATAAGGTCCTCTGCCCATTCCCTTGCCGGATCTTGAACAATGCTGCCTCCTCTCTTGTCTGATGATAAGAGAGTGAGGTTAATATCTCCTGCTATGATGATATTCTCAAGATTAACAAGATCTTCTTGGGTTCTTATGGAGTCCCAGTAGGCATTTTTTTCCATAGCGTTCACGGGGATGTACACGTTGAAGAGACTGATAATCTCTTTTGAATCTAAGTGTTGCAATTTTAAGAGCAGCCAATGAGTATTGAGGGTCTCAGAAACGATTGTGAATTTGCTAGCATTCCAAAGAGTGTCCAACCCTCCGGAAGCTCCTCGGGTTGAGATTGCTTTCACCTCACATTTGTTCCAGAGTTTCTTACTTGCCTAAAGGAAGACATAGTCTTCCAGTTTGGTCTCCTGGATGAGAAGTATGTCAGGAGTTTCTGTTCTTATTAAACTTCTGATGGCTTCTTCTTTGATTATGCTCCCCATACCTCTACAGTTCCAGGAGACTATCTTCATCATTTGTATTTCTGGTTGGCTCCCTTAGAGCCTTAGGTCTAGTTTCTCGCCATCTGCTTTTGATGCTAATATCTTCTCAAGGGCTGGCTGGCTGCCTTGGAGCTTGTCCTTGAAAGTTTCCTGCTCTCTTTTTTCCCGATCAGATTTGCTGCCTCTTGTGGATCTCCTTATCGAAGCTTGGGATTCTCCTATTTCCCCTTCTTCCTCTAAGCAATCTGATTCATGCTTATCTTCCTCTACTTCAACAGTGTCTCCTTTAGAACTCTCAACAAGGCTTGCCCCCTTGGGAGAATGGGGGGTACCTTTAGAGGGTGGGGTTGATTTTTGATTATCTGGCTCCTGAGTTTCCTCTACTTGCGAGCTTAGAGGAGCGAATTTATTTTCTTGATCCATTCTGGGGGGGGGTTGTTGGGGGGGGCCTAAGGACCTCTTCCGTTTGGACCAACCCGCTTTTGGATTTTCCTAGCACACTTGACCTAGTTCCAACCTTCTTCTTTACCCTTATCTGGTTCCACATTGGTTGGGCATCCTCTGGCGAAGTGGCCGTAGACATGACATTCTCGGCATTTGAAAGGCAGCTGCTCATAATCCAGCTTCTACAAATGGGTCCAGTTTCCTACTTTGATTTTGATGGCTTCTGGGAGACCCACCTCTAGGTCTACTTCTACACAGATATGGGCACATCCATATTGATCTTTGCTATTTTCTCTATCTATGAATTTCCCAAGGGCGTTTCCGATGTGTTTCAACGAGTCCCAGTTCCAGCAATGAACTGGGAGATTAGTGAGTCTGACCCATACAAGGATAGCTATGGGAACATCGACTACAAGGTCGAAATTTTGCATCCACCTATTGAGGTACAGGCCCTGGGGGCCCATGAAATAGGGGCCATTCTAAAATATCAGGTCCTTGTCATCCTTTGAGGTGAATTCGAAGAGGAAAAACCCTCATCCTAAGAAGTAAGAGGTGACACTGCTCTTGATCAGAGGAGCCCAGTTCTTGTTAACCCAGGTCTCAGTGGTCTTAGGAGAAGGCCATAGACCGGTGAACTGGCCAACGAGAGCCCGCTCAGCCAAGGAGAGGGTGACTTGAATTGGGGTCTCTGGCAGCAGGGAGATTTCAGGAATGTCTTCCAGCCTCTTGAAAAACTTGGCTGCTTCACTCTCTTTCTTCTGTGATAGGCCAACCAAGAGCAGAGAGAAGGCTTTGGTAGATGAAGGTAGGCTTGCCTGGGCTGAGCTCGGGACCTCCACGAGGGCGAGCCCAGCTTAATCGTCCCTCCTAGTAGTAGATGAGCGCTCTAAACCACAGGAACTTAAAAAAAATGCAGAAAAGGAGGGCAGAGGGCCCAAAGCCATGGACCGCAGAGCAACAAGGAAGCAGAAGCGCCAAAGCGCAACTAGGGTTTCATGGCAGCGCTTCAGAGCTCAACAATCCTTATTTCATCTCAGGAGTGGAAGAGTGTTACAAAGAAAACCCCCTGTTTTTTTTCAGGAAATGAGACCAAATATTCAAAAAGATAAAAATCAATCTGAATAAGGAGAGACCTCTCTTCCTTAAGAAGAAAATAATCAAACTAAAAATGTTTCAATAAATACTCCTATCATAGAACAACCCTCGATATCAATTAGACCACCTTTCCTTGAACGATCGAAAATTGATGAAGGAGAAGAAAAACAAATTACATTGCCTGATTTTGATATGTTGGATGAATTAAGAAAGGTCTGTATCAAAATTTCTTTGTTACAAGAAATAAAAGAAATACCAATCTTTGCAAAAACAATTAAGGAAATAAGTACTCAAAGACCAGGAAGAAAAAGAAAGGACATACAAAGGATTTAATTAGTCGGAAAAATTGCAGACATCATGATGGGGAAAACAACAATTCAAAAATATTTAGATCTAGGAAGCCCCATTGTAAAAATTCACATCAATGGAACTGAAATCCCAAACACACTGAATGATCTAGGAGCAGCCATAAACATAATGAGTAAACAAGTTATGGACTCACTTAGGCTTCCTAACCTGCAATTACAATTAGCAGATAGGTCTGTGATCAAACTTGATGGTGTGTTGGAGGATGTTCGTGTATCCTTAGATTCTTGGGAATATCCTATTGATTTCATGGTCTTAACACCCAAGAATAATTTAGGAGGACATCCATTAATCCTGGGAAGACCTTGGTTAGCTACTACTGATGCTTTCATTGATTGTCGATCAGGTGACTTTTTTATTTAAGATGGAAGTTCTACAAATAAATTTACATTATACCCTTGTGCAAGAACAATAATAGAAACATAAAATTTTCATAGTCGAAATGAATATCTCTCATCTAGACAAGTATCATTGCTCTCTAGGGAAAAAATTGGGAATTATTTAATAGAAATCTTTCCAAGTAAAACTTTGAATGTTAATGAAAACTTGGAAGAACTACAAAAGAATCAATTGGTGGAAATATTACAAAAACATTCTTCTGCTTTTGCATGGGAATACACTGATATGAGAGGAATTGATCCTAAAAATTGCATACATCATATATACATTGAACAAAGTGCTTGGTCAATTTAGAGTGTCCTAAATTGTTGTATTAATTGTCAATTCGAGAGTCGTAAACTGTTGAAGTGCGGCGCACTATATGTGCAAGATAACCTATTTCTTATTTTTTTTGTCGTTTTTGAGTTTTTGTTTTGTTTTGGGTTTATTTCTGTTAACTCCCTAATGAGATGGAAATTCTAAAAGACAAGTATGACATAAATATTCAAGGCAATGATGTCTTTTAAAATGATTTTCAAAACTTCAAACTTTTTAAAAACATACAATGATGAAACTAATTCCTGAAAAGAGAGTGAAAATGTGCCACTATTCTAATTCAACAACAGTGAGCTAGTGACCATGAAACCCATTATCCTTGCTGCCATGAAAATATAAGAAAAAATGAACTCAAAGAAATCCAAGAATTACAAGCAAAGTAAACTAAAATCACATTACATCAACTCATATTCTAACCCCTCACCATTCGACTCGCTCTGGCTTTAGGAGGTAATCATAAACAACTTGAGCAATCTAATATCTAGTTTGCAGAAAATAAAACTAATATCAAACTACACACTCATACTTCAATCCCTCACCATTCGACTCGCTCTGGATTTAGGAGGTAACTGAGAATGACATGAGCAATTCAATAACTAACTTGCAGAAAAAATAAATTAATATCAAACTACGCATTCATATTTCAATCCCTCACCATTTGACTCGCTCTGGCTTGAGGAGGTAACTGAAAATGACATGAGCAATTCAATAACTAACTCGCAGAAAAATAAACTAATATCAAACTACGCATTCATACTTCAATCCCTCACCATTTGACTCGCTTTGGCTTTAGGAGGTAACTGAAAATGACATGAGTAATTTAATATCTATCTTGCAGAAGAGTAAATGAGCAAAACTGAAATAAATAACACAGTGCTGGAGCTAAAAACTAAAGGAAATGAAAATCAACAGAAGGACAAGAATGATTCCATGTCATTAGTCATTAGAAAACTATGTGCAAATTCTTGGGCTGCCTATTGTGATCTAAAACAAAAACACTGATCAGTTAACAGTATATAAAATGTGAAAATCTATGGACAACTATCAAACGTTAATACCATAAGAAATGTGATATATATACAAGTGAATGATTATGGCATAAGAACATAAAGAAATAAAGCATGAAACTCTATAGTAATAAACAAGACCTTGACCTGTGTAGGGGCCCTCTGCACAATCCTTGGACAATCAACGATCAACCACGAATTGAGCTCGAAAACAGAGTCTTCTAATGTATTAAAATGCAGTCATAACACAGTGATAAAGTTACGACGCAGTGGGTTCCTTCGCAGTCAGAATTACATTACCAAAAAGCTAACTAATATGCGTATGAGAACGCATTATTTATAACAGAGGATAATATAACTGTTTTCCTACATTCTGTGCTGATACAAGACACGTAAACAACCACGTCCCGAGATTTAGCACTATGGCTGCCGTGAGGATTCAATCTTTGGAAGGTGGTTGTTGGATCTGGTTCATGGAGCAGTCCACAGGTGTTAAATTGTCCCCCGAGATCTAGGAACAACCACCCAAAGCTTCACGTGGTGAAAAACAGAGTTTTATCACCGTAGGACTCTTGAGTTGACCACCGTTTTGCCCACCGTTGACTATGGCCTCTTCTGATGAATTTGACTGAGCCAATAGGACTTGGTCCATGTCCACGTCGGTTGCAACTTGCCCATGTGGCTCGATTCACCTGAAGACACCTGCAATATAGACTTTGACAAAATAGTTGTGGAAACTTGGGCTGGCTGTGGAAAGTGACAAGATTCCGCAGCTTATAAACAAAAATCTAGTTCAAATAGCAACACAAACACATAGTCAAGGAACCACTTTAAATGCCCTTTTTTTTAACTAATATGCAATGACACTGATGAATTAGGAGGTTCAGATGAATGGGAAGAAGCTAGAAAAAGGTGTAGGAAAAATGCAAGTTTGGGACTCAACATACCCCCACTGTGAAGGTGTTGCATGTCCTCATGCAACCAAAATCATATGTTCTGAAGCTTCTGCCAGTACATCCAACCCTCTTCCTCTTTTTCTTGGTGCTGCTAACATCCTGGGCTTCTTCATCAAGCATCTGAATTTTAGATTAACCAGTGCTCTACTTATCTTCTTGCATTTCTTCTTCCATTTTCTGTTCTTTTTGTGCCATAGTCCCAGGTGTAGCATAGTGTTGTCATGGATGATCTTGTCCAGTCTGCTTTGCTCCTTGAGTGCTTCATTTTCATTTTTAATATGTCGATTTAAAACCTCCAACTCAAATATTTCTTGTTTCAATGATTGGACTAAGGCTTCTTGTGCTATGTGAGGTTGAGTGGATGAAGTGCTGGAACTCGTGGCTGTTCTTTCCAAGGATTCTATGTAATCATACACCTGTTGCTTCTTTGGATCTATTTCAGGTGTTGCTTTCCTGGGGCTATCCCCAAAATGCTGTGGAGGAGAATTGACTTCAAATTCTGGCCGAAAAGGACTCATGTCATCACCTTGAGGACTAGTTTCAACATTTGGCTGAGAATGAGGTGGACTACTGCCAGCTGGAGTTTGTTCAGGTGTTCCTTCTCCCAAATCAACAAAATGGGGTCCTTTCGTTTGTGTTTTTCTCCATTTTCCCTTAAGCCTGCTACTTCTTCTTACATATTGCGGACTACTGTCTTTTTCCTTTCGTTTTCCTTTCCCTTTCTTTTTGGCCATAGCTGACTATTCCTGAAGATGAACCAATCTCTCAGACAATACTTGATGGTCTTCTTTTGAGGAAGGGGTTTGATGCATAGCCTCAATTCTTTTTTTCTCCTTTGATTTTGTTAGTTTTTTACCCTCAGTCTATTCCTTCCTCCTTTTAGACAGTCTTTCTTCCCTACTAGTTTTCTCAACTGTGTTAGTAGGAGTCTTTTCCTTCCCCCTTTTAGATAGTCTTTCTTTTCTCTCAACTGTGTTAGTAGGAGGGCTTTGAGTTTTATCATTTGTTATCTTTCTTCTACTTCTTTTTGATGTACTGCCTTCAGGGGTTTCTTGGGGTTCTTCAAAGAAATTCTAATTAAAAATTGCTCCCAAGTATCCTTTTTCTCCTTTAATTGTTTTTTTATTAGGATTTTTATGAGACCATGGTGATACAAAAGTGGTTCTACGTCCCGTAGATGCTTTTGGATGGTTACAGACATCTTTTTCTAACTGTTTAGTAAGAAATATGGCAGATTAAGGATCTGGTTGTCTAGGAAATTCATTAACAGACGTGCATGATACATGTACATTGCTCCAAAACGTCCCTCACAGGTGATAAATTTTTGAATAACTAACAATAAGCTAGCCCATTCTTCTTTTAAAACATGAACAGGAATTCCATTTTTGAAAAGGGTGACATCCATACCTGGGTCACGTAAGATCACTCTCCAAGCTTCATCACCAATGCCCCAGTTCTTAAACTAGCGTTCATCTCCCTGGGGAAGTTCTGTGGCAGCTGCTATTGACGCTTCAGTTACTGTGAATTTTAGGTCTCCAATTTCCACCTCCAGTCCATCAAAAGACCTTGCAAAGGCCTTTGTAACCTCCCTATGGTAGCCTTTGAATTTCTGGATAAAACGTAACCACCTGGCCTTCTTCAATATATCTTTCACTTGCGGATATCCTTCAATAAATTTAGGTCCCTCTGGTTCTGCCCTCAACAGCCATCCCATCCTTCCTTCTGTTCTTTAAAACTCATCTGAATTAGGAGAGATGGTTAGGTTTTATGAAGGAAACCAGCAACTGTAAGTGGATATCGGAGAGTAGGTACACAGAATGAAGCGGAACAGAGAACAAAATGGGGTGAAGGCTTATGTGAGCACGGTGGAAATGAAGCCGTGAGGTCAATAAAACAGTAGGGGGAGCAAGTGCATCCGACCGTTTTTAAAATTGGGTGGCTGTAGAATGGACGTAAGCACGTTTATAAAACAACTGCAGATTTTGTGTGGCTGAAAGAAGCCGTAATCAAATCAACCACGATTCATAATGACAAATGGAGTGTGAGAATATTTCCAAACTTGAGTTAAATTCGAGAATTTAATCATAAGACCGTTGGAAAATAAATGCATGGATTATAGAGGAATGGCGTGGAATGAAATGGTTATAGAGGCGATTTCGTTTAATCATTGCATATAGTTGAGCTCGTGATTTAATAACTATGCAAAAATGTGTTAGAATGCCATTTGAAATAAAGTTTTGTTCATACCTTTGGAATTCTTGTCATTTTTCCTTAGTCTTCAATCAGTTGCTCCTCGTTGGTGCTTTTGAATGCCTTATGTCTTCATAATATATCCTCATACCTGCATTTGATTTCATGATTGCTGAACTAACATTTGGCTATAAAAATTTGTTTTTTTGAAAAACAGAGTGGTGGCTGCAGAAACCCAACTGGCTATGGAATCAGTAAGCAGCTGCGGAAACTAACTTTAGTTGCGGAAATTGACCTTAGCTGCGGAAGCTGACCCAACAAGCTTATAACTGAATGAGATGTATAAATGATGACTGACTGGATGGAAAATGGTCATAAATTTTTTTATTAATGGAATGAAATGGAGTTGAAATGAAGTGATGTGGAATGGAAATGAGATGGAGTGGAATGAGGATGAGGTGGAATGGAATGAAAAATGAGAGAGATATTTTTTATTTTTTTTTGGAAAATATAGGGTGTCAGGAATTCCTGATTTTTGCCCTACATTTTTGGTATAAGGCTGCCAATAAATGATTGGTTTTCAGGCTTATACATTTTTTTTTTTTTTTTTTTTGACAGAAAAGAACAAAGGCTAGGCTGGTGGAGAAGAAGGATTATTCTTCACCAGCCCTATTGTAGAATTATCTTTAAACATTTTGACAAATTCCTCTTTTGAGAGTGGCTTATGATAGATCTTTAATCTGCGGCCATTCAGAATAAGAGGAGTTTGAGATTCATCAATGGTCTTGATTCTTACTGCTCCATTGCTAAAGACTTTGTCAATCTCATATGGCCCAAGCCAATGAGTCTGAAATTTGCCTTTAAAGTCTTTAAACTTAGAATCAAATAGCAATGCCCAATCTCCTTCTTGAAACTTCTTCTCTTTGATGTATTTGTCATGCCACTTAGCTCTCTGATATTGAACTAGATCAGTTCTTAGGATTGCTTCTTGTCTGATCTCATCTAGCTCATTCAACTGCTCCATTCTATGCTTTGGGCTTCCGATAGATCCATCCCCAATTGAACTGCCATCTTGAAGGTTTTGACTTGGAACTCAATGGGGAGCATGACTTCTTTCCCATAAACAAGTTCATAGGGGGAATGTCCCGTTGTATTTCTCCATGTAGTTCTGTAGGCCCACAAGGCTTCAGGAAGCCTTTTTGCCCAATCTCTTCTGTGTAGATGAACAATTTTGGTGATGATGCTTTCAATAACTTTGTTTATAGACTCCACTTGGCCATTTGCTTGCGGATGGTAAGGAGTAGATTTCCTGTGCTTGATTCAATGTATTCTTCCATCAGCTTCTCCACCACGTTGGATGTAAATTGACTTCCCTGATTTGTCACAATTTCTCTTGGGACACCAAAGCGAGTAAAAATATCTTCATAAAGAAAACTAACAACTGAATTTTCAGTAGCAGAAAGTAATGATTTGGCTTCTACCCATTTAGTGACATAATCAGTACATACCAATATATACTTCTTTTATTTAGATGGTGGATTAATAAGTCCAATGAAATCTAACGCCCATTTTTCAAAGGGTTCGATGAGTACCTGTGGCTGTAATGGAATTTCATTTGAAAGAGTCGGTTTCCCTACTCTTTGGCAGCTGTCACACCTTTTGACATATTCTTTTGTATCTTTGAAGAGGGAAGGCCAATGATATCCTAAAGAAAGGATTTTATAGGCCGTCCTTTTGTCAGAAAAGTGTTCGCCGCATGGTTCATCATGACATGCCTTGAGGATGTCAGGTATTTCATCTTCCCTAACACATCTTCTGATCACAAAATCTGGCCCTATTTTAAACAATTCATTAGAAATCCATGAATATTTTGAACTCTCCTGAATAATATTTCTTCTTTCACTAGGAAATAGATGTGGAGGTAGTTTCCCTGTAACTAAATAGTTAGCAATATTTGCGTACCAAGGAGTCTTAGTAGTTACTGCAAACAAATATTCATCAGGAAACTTATCCTCTACAGGAGAATCTTCTTTAGTATTTTGGATCCTAGACAAGAAATCAGCTACTGTATTTTGTTTCCCTGGTCTATCCAACATAGTAATATTGAATTCTTGTAACAATAAGAGCCACCTTGTAACTCTGCCATTAGTAACATGTTTGTTCATTAGATATCTAATAGTAGAATGATTAGTATGGATAAAAGTTTCATAGCCTGTTATATAATGTCTAAACTTATTGATTGCATGAACAATAGCTAAGAACTCTTTTTCAGTCACAGTATAATTCAACTCAGTGGGATTCAAATTTTTACTGGTATAATAAATGGCATAAGGAACTAAATCCTTTTGACCCAACAAGGCTCCTAGAGCTGTATCTGAGGCATCTGTAAAAATATGGAAAGGGAGTTTCCAATTTGGTCCTCTTAAGATAGATGCTTCAGATATTCTTGTTTTCAAAGTTTCAAAGGCTTTTTGACAATCAGGATCCCATTTGAATTCACAGTCTTTTGTAAGCAGTTTGAAGAGTGGAGATGCTATTTTAGTGAAGTTTTCTATA